>DWTW01000808.1:0-14477 GCA_018246275.1 Papilio slateri | reverse complement strand
AGTTGTTTATTAGAGAGAGGTGTTGAGAATATCTCTCACACGAGTGTGTGTGTGTGTGTGTTAGCTATGTACAACTTTGAATTTCTATATTTTTTAGTTATATAATAATACATTAATCTTATTGTTGACCGAAGTATGATAAAACATGCTTACTTAAAAATTTATAACAATATTTCAAGTTGCGATGAAACAGCTTAAATTTATACTATGACTTAGAACCCCTCGCGAAGACTTTTGCTCATGATTTGAATATTCAGGCCGTTGCTTTACTGTTAATATTTTCTCTAGACAGAATCAATTGTTCAATTTTTTTTTAATTTTAATTCCCCTTTTTTGGTTTTATTCCACTTCTTGATAAGCAATTTCTACTTACAATAATTGATTTAATTTACCTAATCTTTAATACAGTTACCAATCGCTTTCCTCTTTCCATAAATATCACATGTAAGCTTCATATCATAATGACAAAAGTGCCAGAAAACGGATCTATAGCTATCTAATTGTACAAGAATTTTAGCAGGGCTTCTTTTTATAAAGAAACCAAAATACGGAAACTCATTGGTACAAGCTGCTTGAGATTCAAATCGCAAATATCAGATTACAAGATAATTGACACAACTTATATTTAACGATACAAACCAAATCAATTTTCTACTCACTTGGCGTTATCTTGTCGGGCTCCAAGAAACTCTCCGACTCGGGCTTAGTCATTTGGCCGCTCAAGTAGCGGTGCTCAACCTCGATGAAGTGACCCATAGTGATAATGGTTACTGCAAAGTACACCTATGAAGCAAAAAAAATGTAAATTATTTTGAACAAAGGTTATTCACTACTCGTATTATTTGAAATTGATCTTTGGACCGATGTCATCATAAGAAAGTAGAACAATGGGATGTAATATAGGTTATATATTTTTACTATCTCGTTATATTGAAATTTACCCGGATAACGACGAGATGAAAAGTTAATTGACTACATAAAAATGCTAGCACCATTATTGCGCATTAATTAAAATCCGAAATAGTTTTTGAAAAATATATATATTTTATTATCCTAATATTCTTAAATGGATTTTGCGAGATTAATGCTGGACAGTTAATAATGGAAAGTACATACATGTAAGTCCACTGTTATGTAAAAGTGAACATACAATTTGAATATTCTTTTATTAATGGATAATAAAATGCTTTATGATAAAACTAGTATTTCTTTGTCGGTTGATATTTACTTTCTTCACATACCTTGTATTACATGTTACTAATATTTAGGTCAACGCCCTACGTATCTATAGACATGATGTATTCTCGCCTTTCGGCAACGGGCGAAAATTAGTTACGAATATTGTTAATCCCGTATAAGCTTTACGAAATATTTGTTTCTCTTAGGGATACAAGGAAGTTGCGTTTATTTTCCTATTCGATCGATCTTACGTTTTTGTATTTACATTGCGCAATGCGTAATTCACCAAAGTATAATATAATAGATACACATTTTTATCAAATACTTAAAAAAATACTAGTCGCTTAAATTTATTAATGTACTTGAACATTTTAATTCAAATACGAAACGATACTGTGGAGTTATACTTCACCGAACACACATCCGTGATCACCCTAAACATTTAAATAATCTTACACACGCTTATCAAACGTTTTACGAGTAAATTTTAGGTTTTATATTAGTAATAAATAAAATCATTGTTTTTTTTCTAGATAGTTCGTTATATAAACATTTTTCTATTCTAGTTCACACGAAAAGTATACATACGAAAGCTACGAATTTTCCCTTTTGAATCGAAAAAGTCCCGAAGCACAATTAGTTTTTCCAATTTATCTACGTAATTTTATCCCTGATATGACACATTGCAAAAATTGTACGTTTCTACTATGCATGGAAGATTCCAAGCTCAATGTATGGGCGGGTTGTTTACTGTTAATATGCCATTTGCAATTCCAGACTCTGTTGTGTGTGCAATTATATGTTAATATGAATTTACACATAATTCCTTTAGCGATACAATTAGGTTTTAGGTTTTTAGTTAGTCTTACATTGATAATATGTCACATCAATCTGATTCATATCTTTGCAAAGTCCTGTTCCAAAGTAAGTAGTCTTAGTCACTCTTTTCTCGTTTCTCCTTCCAATATGCTGGAACGTTTAAAATACACCTCTAGTCTCAACTCTAGTCGCGGCATACTAGCTACATTTTACTTATTTTAAACCGTATCATTAAAGTGACACAATACATACTTCTCGATAACGGCATCTCTACAAGTATTTACAATTATTGTATACAATAATTTTATCAATTGTGCTCTTGATTTTTGACGATCATGGGTTTCTGGACAAAAACTAATTAAATTTAGGATTATTTTGTAACAGAGATGGCTCCTAAACGAAGCCGTATTTGTATCGATTATACGTTCGAACAGGTAAACGATGTTACTATTCCAGTCTTTACACGCCTTTTTATGACCCTATTATATAGGTTACATCTTGTTTAAATTGCTTTCGAATACTCGTTTAGATGAGTATGGAAGGGGACTGTTACATTTTTACGCATTCAACAATAATGATATATGATGCTCTATAGTTAGCTTTAAGGCTTTATATTTTAACATAACGACAAAACAATGCATATGCTCCTATTTCTGACATAAGCTCGCCTTATTCTTTAACACAAACATAATTCTTTATACATACTAATGCATGCATATGTGGCGGTGACATATTGCACCACCACTGCGCATGACGATAATCATAGACATAAGAGAATGACAGAAGGTGAGTTACTTACTTTAATGTCGTCACCGAAGTAACATATATATATATAAAATACCAAATGTAATAAATTGTATATAATAAATGTATAAGAACAAGAAGATTCTTTAAAACCATGAGGACAAAAATAAATTAATTTATGTAATTTTTCAGAACTGCCAAAAGAAAACAGCGAAATGCATTCAGTTCCACTGCATAATCTACGGGCTGCGTCGCATGCAGGCGAGCACGATCACGGTGCGCGCTCGCCTGTGGAACGCAACGCTGGTCGAGGACTACCCGCGCGTCAGCCACGTCAACATAGCCTCGAGTGCCGCGCTGCGCATACCCGACCACTACAACATACACCAGAGCAAGCATCACGACGACCTAGCCACGGTAACTAATATATTAAGGCAGATAATATATTTTTAGACTTTCGTGGTTTTTACTAACATAAAGTTCATAGGAAACGGGATTCTTAACACGATTGGGCATTTTGAGCTCCAGATATTTCGACGCAGTTGCATGCGTCATGGTCACGGAGTAACTGATAGTGGTAAGAATCCCGTTTCTTATGAACTTTAAGGCAGATAATATCTCTAGGGACGAAGTAGCGGCGTATCGTACGTTCTACTGGGTCCTTATTACGGAGTCTTTAAGAGTGAAAGTTATACTTTAAGCCCACAGGTGACATCACAGATTGACTGATGATGAAACTCTTCAGATTAAAAGCTAATAGGATGGTCATCAGACGATTCCATTGCCATTTACATCACTAAAATCATATAACGTTAGGGATGAAATGCTCTGTCTCCAGTACTATCTCAGGAAGAAACGAGGAAGGAAATAAGGAAAGAGCGTACCTACTTCTTCCTTAAAGGCCGGCAATGCACGGCTCCTTTGCTACAAGACCGTGGATGTTCCTGCATACACCCAGCACCTAACAGAATACTAGTTTGGCAATATATGTGATTTGTAGTGCAGTTGCGGTCCCTTGTGTAATATAAAATAATAGACCTATGTTACATGAGCCACATGAATACTATTTATTAAACTAAATATTTTTTTTAGGTTGAAACTGTCGCATATCCGGATTTGAAGATAAGCGAGCCATCAGAAGTGCCTTTGTGGGTGATTATAGTGTCCGTGATAGTTGGACTAATTGTTCTAATTCTATTGATAATCGCCTTGTGGAAGTTGGGTTTCTTCAAGAGGAGTCGACCGGACCCGACCCTGTCCGGGAACTTAGAGAAGAACAATCACGAGTCCAGTCCATTCATTGGCCGAGACAGAAACAGCGTTCGATAGCTGTGCATGGAACTGGGACTTTAGAGTTCATGTGTGTAACTTAAAAGTACAATTGTTTTTATTAAAAACAGTGTACATATCGGACGTGTCGTTAACTTTATTTATGTATGACGTGTAAGTAAGGTTATATAATTTATAAATATCATTTAACTGTGATGTCTTCGTAGAGGAAAAATGCGTGTTTGTGATGTTAAAGACGCTGGTATTGTTTTGTTGATGTTTGCACGAACACTAAAATTATAATAAAAAATATTGTTTTATGGCAAAGATTTAAATCCATAGTCTGTGACACAAGTTTAAAATACTAGCAATATAAACACATATTCTGAGTTACAAAATAAATGGAAATTCTTATTACCAATGTCGTATTACGATGGTGAATGGAATGCGTTTATAGTCTATGGATCCAAATGACAGACTTATAAGCAAGCTCATTATGTTTTTTGTTGTTTAAATTAATCTATGAACGTATAAAATCAGGCTTTCCCTAATAAATTATCATAGAATTCACTTATACTGTTTCCGAGCTCTCCCGCCAGTATCGAAGTTCACACTTCAACTTACTGCGAGCATTAGACACGAAGTCTTGTGTTGTGTGTTATATACCTATGCATTTAAATCTTTGTATTACTTTAATTGCATTTCTTTAGAGTTTAATGAGAAATATATTTGTTTATATATTCCATTGAATATGTATTCTTTTGTAAATACTAACTTGCCCTAATTAATATTTATTAAGTAGTGGTAGTGTACAATATTTAAAGTCGACTAGATTTTTTTACTAGTCAAATAATTGTTATACCTGTGTAAGGCGTAGAGAGGCGTCCTAGTGAAAACAATGTGGTCACAAATTAATATTGTAATATTATTTAATAATTATATGAACATTTAAACGATAAACTGAACTACTTAAGGCATGACCGTATACTTTTACGTACTTAAACGAAAATAAAGCAACACGCCCCGGCTTATTGTGTATGGTTTCACTTTTTAAATGATAATTTATAAAATACAGTGTGAATATCCGACAAGAGAATTAATTCTTGTAATATAATTTAAGGCCAACAGAAAAGAAAGGATTACGAAAACTGCTAATACAATCTGTAATTAGTAATAATTTTTGCAGTTTTTATTGTGGATAAACGTCACCGTGCTATTTTTCATACTTTCAATGAAATTTAACGTTTTTTTTGTTGCATAGATCGAAAAAATATAGATTTAGGGCAATACTTAATTATTTGTTCATGATTGCAAATCAATTTACAGTTTGTATGTGGACGAGTATTTTAAGAAATGTAAATATACTAGAAGTGGTTTACTTAATATTCTTATACTTAGATCGTCTTTGTCGGTGACTTAGTAATATAATGTATGGCTTCCACATTTTTATACATGGCGTAATTGTAATCATTGCCTATATTACGGGCCATTGATGTTACATTGTGTATTTAATAATGTAAAATTGATCACCTATTTATAAAGCTGGCTGTGACTAGTTCTGTTTTACTTTCTATGTCTCTCTTTTTACAAATAGTATAATACATTGTACGTACAATCAGTTTATGAAAATAATAAAAGGTGCCATTTACTTTTTTTGTTTTATTCAGTTGTAAGATGTCGGTTATGAATTTACCAGCCTTCTGTTGTTTGTGATCAAAGATAAGTCTGCTACATCTGCTTCGATCGCGTGAAATTTAAAAGTTTATATCTGGAAGAATGGACCCATGATCTCGTGAAGCGGAAAGTCTATGTTCTATAGTGAAACGGGTATAGAGGTTTGTGGTGTACAGTATTTTTATATACTTGTGGTTGGCAGCACCACTTGCCGCCACTTGATCGTCTGCTCCTCCATCCTAAAACTATCTTCACTGAATTTATTCGCATTCCAATTTTCTTCATATTTTGTTGACCACTTATAGACGCTATTTTTTATTTAAGTATGTTAAAAAAAATTGTTTACAATGAATTTTTGTAATATAGTAAGTACAGTCAAGTTATAAGTAAACAACTAAAACAGCACTCGGAAAGGTCTAGGTAAGTAACGTTATATTTTTTTAAATGGCCTGGAAACGAATGGCCGATTTGATGAGACCATAAAGTTGTGGTAGTATCATCTAAGCATTATAAGGTTGATAATATGTGCTCAAGATTACAGGAGTCCATTGATCATTGTGGTGATCCTTGAACGACGTGGACGTGCAGCAATTGGAGTCTTTTAACTGATTTCTTTTACATACCTATGTCAATACCTACCATGTCAAGGATATTTCTTATTTATAAAAAAAATTGAAATGATATTTAATTAATATGATCCCATACATGCGCCGTACATGATCTTTAGGCACTATAATATAGTGACAACGAGCGCTTGATATTGTTGAACCTTTCCGTGCACTCAGATAAGATCCGATGCTGGTTAACGCGAGGACCTGAGAAGCACGATCTTCGCTTCGCGTTGATTCCTTTATTCATATGTATTTTAATAGTGTTTGAACACGATTAAATACTAATTTTCGATCATTAATTATCTGTGATAATGTTGATAGGTGTCAATTATAGCTGTCCGCTTAACCTCCAACGAAGTTTTTTTTAACTTTTAACAAAGATGTCCTCTGTGTCTTTTAACGTCAATCCATATGTTAAATCGCTGATCTTTACATATGTTCTTAGATAGGATAGGAGGCAAACAAGCATCGGGTTACCTAATTTTAAATAATTACCGCCGCCCATGAACATTTACAATATCAGAGAAACTGTAGATGAGCTGCCGGCGTTTAAGGAAGGAGTAGGTACGATCTTTTCTTGAAAGACCCTAAGTCGAATTGGTTTGGAAATACCGCTGGAGACAGATTATTTCACCAGGCGGTTGTATGCAGAAGGTAGAAATTTAGACGTGTTATGTAGGTAAAAACTGTGCGGTGGTGGAATGAATTGATGGTTGCATCAAGGTGGTGTGGTTGGAATTTGGAGCTCTGTCGTGTGTATTATAATTATTTGTTCAATAATATTTATTTAGTAGAAGTAACAAATCTATTTTAAATCTTTGGCATTATTTGTTAGTATTTTTAGTCTATATTATATTGATTTATATCGTATTCTAATACTTATTACGACTAATTGCTTTTAATTAGCGACAGTAAAATTAATCTATAATGCTTACATCAGATGCCAGATTATTATTTGCGACGATATATCCTTACATTTTTAACTTACATGTTTCGCTTATATGCAAATACATATATACACAATACAAAACAAAAATACAAATGTAATACAAATATTCATCCATTGAGACATTATTATTAATATGATCAAAATAATAAAGCTTTATCCAGACTAGGAGTAACTGACACTCTTTAAAATATCCTCAGTACGGCGGGTCATAACTGTTGTTCAATTTATTCGGTATCTGAAAACAAAGAAGATAGGTCATTATAAATACTTTTGATATGAACCGGAATAAACTAATTACGATGTACATATTAACAACGAATGTCTATTTCTTTGCAATAAAATATAAAACTATAATAATAAATTGCAAAAAATGATACAAGTACCTACTAGGTGATTTAAAAAATCAAATAACTAACTAACTAACTAACTGTGTCATTATTAACATTCATCTCATCATCATATTACCTACTTATGATACTCCAGGGAAGAATACGAATCGAAGCGAAGACAGCTGAAAATCGGCTGGACCGATTTACGTTTAGGCTTCAGGAGGTCACAACGGGACGGACATCTATACACATAGATGTATATTTACATACATGCGAAAAATATTACCCTCCTTCTGGATCAAACCGGGAAAAAAATAGAAAAAATACTTTTTTTTATAAAAAAGGGGGCAAACGAGCAGCGTGAACAACAATGTGATCATCGTCGCCCATGGACATCTGCAGCACCAGAGGAACTGCGGATGCGTTGAAGGACCCTAAGTCGTACTGGTTTGGAAATAGCGCCGAGGACAGACCGTTCCACAACGCGGCTGTACGTGGCAGAAAATTCCGCGAGAACCGCACCGTTGAGGAATGCCAGCGTATATTAAATCACGTACTTTACTTAACCGGTCATACATATACATACAAAAATATACATCAAGTACAGCCTTTATCCGCGCATACGTAGCCTATTCGGGAAACAATGTTATGGGAGCCTATTTAAAATTACTGGTGCCTCTTTACACTGAACGTAGACCCGACCCTGGGAAGACACCAGCACACCATACCTACAAATGTTTTTAATTTAATCAAACCTATAAAATGCTACAGTGAGGTCATCGCATTTATAAGTTCAGGTAACATCGAATACTATTATTTAAGAAACAACAAATGTTAAAAATATAGAGATAAATACACGGTAATGAGCACGTGACGATTGAAATTAGAACAAATCGGCAGCAAGTCGCGACAAGACTGCGGTCACGTGAGCACCACGCCCACTTCCGAGATTTGAATTAGGGTTGATAGTGAATGAACTTAAACTATTTAATAAAAATTGTATAAATTTAATAAATTTTATGCAAGGTGGACATCTAATTCAGAAATTGTGTGGCGGATACAGTGTTAATTTAAAATAAAGGGGCTTTTATTTTGAATCAACTTTAAGGGTTTTTTTATGATTCACGTTATATCGTGCAAAATATGTACTAGTGTACAATAATTGAGTTAATAGGTTTTATGAATAGTTGGTACTGCCCGAAGGATGAGTGTGATCATAAGGTTATGATCACACTCATCCTTCGGAGCTTTATCGATAAAACGTTGGTCACATGTAGGTACATGTGACCAACGACGTTTTATCGATAAATGAAATCAAATAAAAAGAAAATACTAAACATTTTACCATATTCAATTTAAAAATAATATACAACAAAATTGTATTAAACCATATAAAATTCTTGTAACTATTTTATTTAACGTACATTATATTTAACTTGAGCGTGATAACCCTATATTAACTAAAAAATTATAAGAATAGTGGGGTTCTCAAATGGCGTGCGTGCGCAGACGCACGTGAGCGGGTCACTTTCCAACACGGTCACCCTTTTAACATTAGTCAATGAATTGCATTCATTTATATGATAAAAGCTTAAAAAGTTTTCGAAAGGCCTTTTGTTTATCTAGACTAATTTGACTTACGTAATATCTCCTACAAAGTAGAAAAGTAAGGATTAAAAAGTTTTTGGATATGTGGAAAGAAATTAAGAAAAACTAAAAAGTACAATAATGTTGCAAAAGTGAGTGGCAGTGCGGTTAGAGGATGTCCTAGACGAACTTGTGCCGAGCTGATTGGTGACTTACTAAAAATAACGGTATTAGGATTAGCCGTAACTAATGAGAATGTAGGAGTAGAAGATAGAAAAAGCGATAGAGGTGTGCCAGAACCGTGCCAAATGGAAATTCGTAATCTTGCCTACACCTCTGGGTTACGTGCGTTGCATAAATCTATGTAGTGTCATGTACAATACAATGTATCAATGATCATGTCTGTCACACCTCCCAAAACATATTTACGTGCGTCATTAAATATATTTATAATCTTCTCGTCTATTGGTGTATTCGTGTGGTGTGATTGATGGTAAGGCTTAGTCCGTGGCATCTTGGCATTTCGCCTAAATAACGAATTACGTTAATTCAACATACGACATTAAAGTCTATTTTAATTATCCAATACCCGAGCGACCGGAAGACCGGCCTCCAAATCTTGATACCGGAACAAACGTTTTTTTTTCTTTCTATGCAGAGCTCGCGTTTTTTTAGCAGTGCCCGCAACATCTGTTGCACAAATGGGCCGCCTCGACCGGTGAAATACCATGATCTCTCAGAAGACAGGCGTGAAGTAGAATAAAATAATATTTCTGCGTTTCGTCTGATGATTGAGGTGCCGGAGGCCCAAGGGCCGACCCAAAGGAAGTAGGATGAATAGGAAAAGAGAATATCCAACTTGTAGGTTTTTTTTGTTTTCTCCTTTCTATAAAGATACTACGAGTACTACTACATATGCTTCAGCTGCTTTCGGTCCATTGTCCGTTCAACCTTGCGCTTGACCTTCGTTTTAAGTTATTCAAGTTAGTCCACGAGAGAGCACGGTGAACTCTAACTGGACGGTTCAATTTTAAACGACATTTATGTTCATTTTGTAACGTATGTTTCCGAAGTTTTTTTTTTATTACAAAATAAAAAAAAAATGTAATCTGACGATTAGAAATATTCTTCAACTGTAAGCTGTAACGTTGGAACATGCTGTTTTCCGTCCTACTTACTTTCTATATGGAGATATTTTTAACCCAAATTGTTCACTATTCCGTAAATTTTCTTTTACCTTTTATTGTCAATTAGAACAACAAAAAATAGAACCAAACCCCCATTACCCAAACAGCTGTTCTGAATTTATGCGCGAACATAATTCGGCACTTGTAAGTTTTTAGAAGCGTGATCAGGAAAATGTATTAATGGAGTATTCAGGATCTATAAACATCCACTGTTTATTTCGTGGAATATTAGACTTATGTTTCTCACCATCATGTTTTGGTTTCTGTGTACAACTCGCATTGCCCTTTTTTAGTCATCAAAGTAGCGTCGCAGGCCGTAAGGACACACACAAGTGCCGTAAGGACACACACAAGTGCCGTAAGGACACAGCCACTACACTTCAAATTATAGTAAACTAGGGACCCGCACCAGCTTTATTTGGATAGATAGATAGAAGAAAATTACTGATAGAAGATATTTCTGTTGGTGAAACAAACAAACAATCAAATAATTTCTCTTTATAATCTCAGTTTAGGTTATTGTGTTCACTTTCAATATAATTTAGTGGGTGTGTCTGTCCGTGAATGGAGTCTAATTATGGACGGTGAAAACATTACTGTTTGAAGCGATAATTCTTGGCAGACCGCCTTGGCACTAATGGAAATACCCCATTACAGATTCATTGGGTAAAATTATTGGCGTACCAGCACAGAATTCATGTGCCAAGTTCGTCTCTAAAATGTGCATAAATAAATGTTAAGGCTTAGTTGTTTCAAACGGGCTTATAAGACATACAGAAAGACATAGAAGATGAGTTATATTGGGAATTGGGAACGAGTCTCAACCTATTCTGAAAAGACACTCGTATATATTTTAAGTGTAAAATATTTTCTGTATATATTCACTGCCGTGTGATTTTTTAATACTACATTATATTTAAAAGAATTGTCACGTCTATAATAATGTACATAGCATACTCCATGACACAGACATTGATCTATCACTGACTTTGTATCGTGAATATAAATAGCGTAGCTTATTCGATTTGTTTAGGTGATTTGTTAGATTACGGTCACGTTAAAGGCCTGAAGTCAAGACAACGGTACTTTGCTTTGATTATAAATCGTAATAGAAAATAATTGTTGAAATAAAATTTTAGTACATGAGATATAGTTTTCATAGATATCAATACAATGAATTATTATACATTAAAAAGAGCAATACAAAGAACAATGCTATACCTACCAATTATTTTGTAGAAAAACATTTTTATGATATTCATATTTTAATAGTACCTACAAAATTAATTAAGGCATTTACAGAAAATACAAGCAATAGTTAATTGAAAAAAAAACAAATGAACCCTACTGACTGTATCCAATGACACGGCGGGGAAGAATACGAATTGAATGAAACCTCACTCTTCAAAATCGATCAAGTCGTTTAGGCTACGAACGCTGGTCGAACGCCGCCAACATCGTGTCTTAAAACTTGCGTTCTTTAATGCTGCAAAACAAATGCCGTCTCGGTTTACACTTACGAAATCTGATGACGACAATAATTAACACACGGTTATTGTTTAAAAATAGAAATACAACCTACGCAAAAACAAGTAGCGCTAACCTCTTGAAGGTTTATGTTACTACCTCAATAAAAGATTGTAACTTAGTAAGGAATGCTTTAACTTTGTCGAGAACATAAAAAGCTTAAAAGCGGTAGAGGCCGCAACAGCAACTTCTGGACGAATATGCCGGTGACGGTGAAAGTGACCGGTGAAGGTGAAGGTGACCGGTGAAGGTGAAGGTGACCGGTGAAAGACCTCAGAAGACAGGCGCGAAGTAGAAGTATGTTTTTGCGTTTCGTTCAGTTCCCTTTCCTATTAAGGATAGGATGGGAAGGGGAAGAGGAAAGACGGAATAGCGATGAGTCGGAAGAGGAGATATCCTTTTTCCTATATATCCTATGTTAATTTAAAGTTAGGCGGGTATTTACAGTGGTAGAGCCCGCAACAACGGCATCTATTGCACGAATGGGCCGGCTCGACCGGTGTAATATCACGACCTCACAGAAGACAGGCGTGAAGTAGAAGTACGCTTAACATGCCATGCCTCAGGTGACTCGCTCGCTCGTTTGCCACCTACTTGCATAAAAAAGGCAACGCATCTGCAACTCATTTGCTTGTTGCGGATGGCTAAGGGTCGGTGAGCGCTTACCGCGAACTAATTCCACTCACCCTGAAGAAGGACCTCCGACAGGTCCGAAACTTGTTGGTACTGGTAAAAACTGAGATGACATCATGTTTTACGTTAATGTTTTGGGCAGAGTGAACCCACGGTTAATGAACACTTAACCACCACCACACGGGAACAAGTGACAAAGCCGATTTGAATATTATTATTTTAGTGCCTTCCTTCTGTATAAGAAATACCTGCCATAGTTAAGAAGTTTAAGGTCAGTGTATTCAAATGTTTTACGATCGAGGAAAATTCAACGGATCATCAATCTTGATCACATTGATAAGCGTGACGTCACGGAGAGGTTACTACGCGTAAAATTATTTACGAGTACCACCTCCTGAATAAGTAATTGTTAATACTGTTCATAAATTATGCAATAGTACATGATGGATAGTAATTGTTGATGCGATTAACCAAAATTCGATTCATGGTGAAGACAAACAAGTTATTCGTTATAAACATAAGAAGAATCATGTAACTTGTTTGTATAAAAATAAATATTTGGCCATACTATAGACTATTTTTGCCCGATTGGCATACCCTATGTACGTATATATGTCCATTACTTTGTGACCTGTGGCCTAAGCGGTTTGACTTGATTTTGAAGAGTAAGGGGTCATTCAATTCGTATTTTTCCCCGGTGTGTCAAAGGGGTACAGTCAGTCGAGCTTTATAGTTTTAAATGTTTGTTCACAAGGGTGTATTGGATATATAATGGTTAAATATAATTTGTCAACATCAACTCACTACATTTCCATATCGAAATACAGATTAAAAAACCCATATGTTATTATAACAATAGCACTCTATATGTTGTCAGACGTTGTCAAGGCTGTTGATAATGGATATATTATCTCTTGAGGCTTATAGCGCCATTTAATTTTATTAGTTTCGTGATAAAATACATATTTTATATATTTACTAAGCACGTGATTGAAAAAAAAAGGTGGTCGTCACGGGACGCCGGGCAGATGTGAAACATTACACTGACTATTCGAATTTTTAACAAATCAAAACAAACAAAAAAGATCGAGTTAAATAATAAAACAGAATGAGTTTTGTAACTAAAATCAATATTCTTTACTTATTGTTTTAATTCTAAGTAATAATTACAGAATATACTTGTTTATAAATAGAATTTAGTATGGACACACAAAAGGGGGTCGGTGAAGTAAATCGGGCATCACGGCATGAGAGAGCGTCATGTCGTTTGCTGTCACGACTCGCTTACTGCTCTATGTTACTGCCAAGGCGAGCGAATAGATGTTTCACATAAAAATTATAATTTACGAAAGAAAACATCATACAAATAAGTGGTCTATAAAAAATAGAAGTACTTAATCGTTAAGGAACATTTTTTTTATAAATATTTCTTTATGGAACTGGATTTTTAGAGAGCATTAATCCCCACTACAAGTGATCCTCATATATCCCTAATCGAGTCCCAATAAGTTATCAACGAAGATACAAGGTTGTCAATTCCAGATGTACCCGATGTATCTATCAATATAGAATTTATCGCCGACCTCCACAGTGTAGACGTTTATCTCAATATTGGCACGAATTATTGGCAGTTGAACAACGTATCTGTTACGTATCCTATAATTTCTTTACTGATCTGCAATTAATTATTATTAAATCTACTTAAAAAAAAGTTATTCGTAATTCGCTAACGGAACAGGACAGTGACGGCTAGAGTCCTTAGAGGTTGGGCATCTTTGCATCATCATCATAAAATGAATTCTATGTGTCTGTATCCTAATACGTCTTGTATTCGACTCAATTTAAAAAAAATTAACTATAGACATATAACTAATTTGTCATGAGTTTCATTCACCCTTTTGTACAAAAAAGTCTCGAACAACTAAAAATATATTCGTCTTTATCTCCATCCACCCCATTAGGTTTATAT
>DWTW01000807.1:0-14480 GCA_018246275.1 Papilio slateri | reverse complement strand
GTCTATAGTAGATAAAGATGCTCTGAGAAGTGGCCCCGAGAAACATGTGAATTTAGTCATAGTCACGTCTAAATATGACCCTAAAATTAAAAAGTTGGACATTACGGATGCTCATGTTGATTCAGTTCCTGGAGTTATGAAGGATGACGGGAAAGTTTACACAGAATTTGGTACGATAGAACCTAGTACAGGACAGATCACCTTTGTAGATTTAACAACAGGTAAACAGGAATTTAAAAGGGCAGCTGTTGATGACAAAACGGGAAATCTCTTGTTGACATCGGGTGTTGTTGACCCTCATACAGGAAAAGTTAATACAGGCTTAGCACAACAATTGTCTATTGTAAACAAAGATGTTGACAAGATTCCTGCAGTGTCTGGCCGAGAAGTGCAACTTGTAATCATCACAAACAAATATGAGGCCAAGACTAAAAGATTGGATAATCCTAATGGTCATATACAAACTTTGCCTGCTGTTATCACAAATGATGGTAAAGTTCACGCAAATAACGTTCTGTTGGATACCAAAACGGGTAAAATTGAACTAACAGACCCTAAGACTGGCAAACATGAAGTAACACAGGCTATTGTTGATAATAAAACGGGTCGTCTTATACTTTGTTCTGGAGTTGTAGACCCCAAGACAGGAAAATCTGATTCTTCCCTTGGACAGCAATGGTGTGTAGTTGATAAGGATGTGTCAAACCGTGCTCCTGGCAGATATGTCAATTTAGTTATAATAACATCTAAATATGATCTTAAGAATAAAAAACTAGATCTATCTAACCCACATGTAGATACTATTTCGGGTACAGTAGGTGCGGACGAGAAAGTTTATACGGATATTGGTGTTATAGATCCTGCTACAGGACAAGTTATTTTCATTGATACTATAACTAAAAAACAAGACGTTAAAAAGGCAACTGTAGATCCCAAAACTGGAAACTTATTGCTAACTTCAGGTGTCGCAGACCCACACACAGGGCATGTAGACCCTAATCTAGGCCAACAATTAAGTATTGTTGAGAAACCAAAGGATACGTTTGCGCACGTTCCCGGCAGAGAGGTACAATTAGTAATAATTACCAGCAAGTATGATGCGAAAAATAAAAAATTAGATAACTCTAACGGTCATGTTGAGACTTTGCGGGGAATAGTAGCTGCAGATGGCCTCATTCATTCTAACCAAGGAGTTCTTGATCCAAAGACAGGTAGAATTGAGCATGTTGATCCAAAAACGGGTAAAACTGAGGTAAAACAAGCAGTTGTTGATCCTAAAACTGGTCATTTAATTCTATCATCTGGAGTAACAGATCCAAAAACAGGGAAAACTGATTCAACACTTGGGCAACAACTAAGTGTGGTCGACAAAGATGTTAAACCTATACAACGAGAAATACATTTAGTAATTATTACCACTAGGTATGACCCAAGAACTAAGAAAATCGATCCGAATCAAGGATATGTTGATACTGTAAGCGCGACACTCGCTCCTGATGGTAAAATTACTTCTGAACTTGGCACAATTGACACCGCTACTGGTGAAATAACTTTATTTGACCCCATAACAGGTAAAAAGGAAATCAAAAAAGCTAACGTTGATCCTTCAACTGGACACATGCTTGTAACAAGTCAAGTAGTCGATCCAAGAACCGGAAAAGTTGATCCGAAATTAGTGCAGCAATATAGTGTTATTAGCAAAAAAGTGGTGCCACATACTAAACCTGTTTCTAAAGGAGAAATACGGCTTGTCATAATTACTGGAAAATATGACCCAAGAACAAAATCTGTGGATGCAGGCGCTGGAACAGTAGAAGCTTCCAAAGGCTACGTTAGTGCTGAAGATGGAAAAATACATACAGATTTCGGCATCATTGATCCGAGATCGGGACAAATATTCTATAAAGACCCTATCACAGGTAAACAGGAATTGAAACAAGCAGAAATTGATCCACAGACTGGAAACTTCGTAGTGACAACCTCAGTGGTAGACCCCTCTACTGGTAAAATAGAACCCTCATACGCCCAACAACTTGCAATTGTCGACAAGCAGAATGTATTGTCGAAAGCAGCAACCCCGACGCAGAGACGTAGCGTCTCGCCTGCTAAGCAGACTGTATCACCTATTAAGGTCCCCACCCAGGCGCCTATCCAGACACCGTTAAAATCACCAGTGAGAACTTCTTCACCTGTCAGTAGTAGTCAAACCCAAAAAGCTTCACCTGTAACATCAGTAACACCAGTTATGAAAACACCCCCGGTTAAACCTACAGGTGCACCGCCCGCTCCACCAAAGAGAAAGATTGTCAAGATTATGGTTATATTTGCTAAAGTAGATCCTAAAACTAAGAAACCGGACTTAAGTACTGCGGAAGTAGAGCATATAACTGGCATCTTAGATCCTAATGGCCAGATTGAAACAAAATATGGTGTCCTCGATTCGAATACTGGCAATTTAGTCGTAAGCGATACCAGCGGCCAACGGAAGACAAAAGATGGTGTCGTGTTTCCCGAAACTGGACAAATATTCATTCCATCTGGCGCAGTCGATCCGAAGACTGGTAAAGCTGATCCAACCTTAGGAATGATACTGAGCGTTGCCAAGCAAGATGATCCTCTTGTGGAAATAACTACAATAACAGGCCCAATAGATCCAAGAACTGGTAAAGTGGATATTGAAAACGGATCAGTAGAGCATACTAAAGGAAAAGTTGACGCAGAAACTGGACATATTTCAACTAAATACGGTGTTATTGATCCTTCAAATGGAGTTATCTTTGTCACTGACACTTCAGGGGCTCAGGATACTAAACCAGTAGATATTGACGAAAATAATGGTCAAATTACGATCACTGGTGTCGCTGATCCTAAAACTGGAAGACTTGATCCAAAACTCGGTCAAGTATTAGTTGTTGGTACACACATAGATCCAGTTGTGGAAGTTACGACATTTGTTGGTAAAGTCGATTCAAAGAAAGGAATAATAGAATCAAAGCATTCCGTAATTGAAAGTACGACGGGACAATTGAATCCGGACAATAATAAGATTGACACGAAATACGGCCAGATCGATCTACTTAAAGGTACCGTAACATACAATGATCCTAAGACTGGTAAATTCGAAAGCAAAGAATTGAACGTTGACCCCATCACCGGACAGTTCCTTCTAAGAAGCGGTCAGATCAATCCTAAATCTGGTAAACCCGATAAAGATATTGGACGGCTAATATGTTTACGAATAATTCGTAATAAAGTTGATCCGGTTTCTGGCAAACAAATCGTATCCAACGATCCGAGAAACGTCAAAGTCGATCCAAAAACTAACCAGATCTGGATCGCCGGACCAAAAGATCCACGGACTGGGGAAGTTCTGTACACGGCCGGTCAAATTGATCCTGTTACCGGTTACATTATTACCATCTATGGCCGCCTCGACCCCAAGACGGGAACCATTATCAAAACGACCGAAATCGACAAAACTCTTATTAAGGTCGATCCAGTGAACGGACAAATTTACACGGCTTCCGGTGAAGTGGATGAAGATAATCAACCTCTCTATTCCGCCTCACAAGTCGACCCGGGATCCGGAGAAATCTATACCAAGGTGGGTAAGATCGATCCGAAAACCGGCAGGCTGATCATAGTTAAGATTTATGTAATCACACAGAAAGATGAGAAAGGTCGCGTAAAGGAAGTCGATCCCCGAGAGTGCACAATAGACGAATCGACTGGTAGAATTATAACAACGAAGACTGTTTATCTCTACCAAATTATCGATCCGATAACCGGGGAAACTATTGACGTAGACCCAGACGACCCGAGGCTCAAAGGCGCCCGTACTACCGTCACGCAAACAATGACGTTGTCGGGCAAAATCGATCCGATAACGGGCAGGATAAAGACCGAGTACGGCGACATCGACCCTGACACCGGCGACATAGACCCCAGCACGGCGGTCCGAGACCCTGTTACTGGACAACTCATACTGCACTATTCACAAATCGATCCGTCCCACTTCGAGGACAAGAGCGGCAACTACACCATCGAGAAGGAAACCCAAGACTTACCCGCCAACATTGACATTCAAACTGTTAACACCCATAAATTCAGTACGTTCGGCAAAGACGAGAGTCCAGCGAGGGGCGATGAGCCCAAGACTTTCACCGAATACACGACGAGCGAGCACATCCGGCACCAAGGATTCGTATCATCCAGCACCCCCCTGTCCTCAAAGATCCCGGTTTCGCAGCGGTCAAAGAAGACACCCACGCCGCCGGTGGTGGTCAAGACGACCACCAAGCAGCTTTTGACCAAGAACGAGGAGGGCGTCACCCACAACGTCGAGCAGGAGGTGGAGAACCTCGGCACAGGCGAGGTCACATTCTCCACGCACACCAGCAAGGTTCGTTAGTTTCAATAATTTCCGATAACAGCCTACTTAATACCTTTTTTAAATGTTGTTTTAATTTTTTACGTTCATTCATTGAGTGGCCTATTTTTTTTTTTATTTCATTGTCAAAGCTAACTTAGTTTTCAATTTGTCGTTTGCTCGTCACACGTGTATATAGTAAAAGCATGCTAGTTTAACCTCTAAATGTAGGCGGAAAGCCTAGAGCCCGAGGGGAAGAGCCCCTACGTGACGGCGAGAGCGGTCACCACTCGAACGGCGACCACGCACCACGATCTCGACACGCAAGCGAAAACACAGCAAATGGAGGAGAAGACTGTGGCTCACACACTCACTTCCTCTGCCACGAGGCATGAGCAACGTGTGCTGACACAGCAGGTCAAAACCATGGTCACTACTGGAGATCAGGTAACATCACTTTCACCTACCACGCATGTTTCTATTACTGTTATTTCCTTTGCATCGCGCTCGGTCTCATCGAATCGTGGCATGTACGTTGCCGTTAAAGTCGCACTGATTAGTGCTTACGGCATGATTGGCCTGCAAGCACTGGACCATACATTTTATCACTGGGACAATACTACCAAACTTTTTTTTTTATTTTGTCGACTTTTAACTTTATCAATCATGAACAGAACATGGACCTTTTTTATTTCTCTGTCTCCTTGTGATTTATCTAAGCGCATCATTGTCATGTAACCTGTTTGTCGTTTGAATTAATTTGGGTGCATAACAACGTTTTCCATCTACCCTCGCACGTAGCTGACTAGGCGCGGCTCGGCGAGCTCGCTGAGCAGCGGGGACTCGGGCACGCCTATCGATTTCGAGGAGGGCGGGGAAGGCACTTACTACGTCACCGTGAGTACTTTACTGGAACGGGGATTTATCTCAGTTGTTTCGGAGGAGAACGTAAAATCAAAACATACCAAGGAACATTAACTTATGTTCATTTTAGTAAAGACTATCCGAAACAACACTCAGAGATAAATCGTTACCCTATTTTGTTTTATTCATTAAGCAAGGCGTGTCGATGTTATTTGAGGGAATAATTGGAGCTGCAGGTCGTACGACGTATATGTCATACTCAACACATTTAAAAACGTGAGTGGAAAACTATATTATTTGAATGATATATGTTATAATAAGTTAGTGGCATGACTTAGAATGGAATGTCGGACTTTAGTGTTAGTCGTGTATAATGACTTTAGTCACAGTCGTCACTAACGACTTTGGTCACATTCGTCAAAAACGATTTTGGTCACATTCGTCAATAATGACTTAGTTCATAGTCGTAATAAACGAAAGTATTCTAAATAATAATAAATAAGTTTAGATTCAATTAAATAAAATATATTTTGCTCAAGTAATTTATTAGCGAATTTTGTACACGACTAAAACTAAAATCTAATTTGGTCGACTTCTTAAGGGTGTCGTTTTAAACTCGCTGTCGACTGAACGATACTTTTGAAGAACGATCTGTTGTCTATGCATTTCTCACTTGCATGTGACGTTACAGTTCAATGAAGAATGAGTTTGACTTCGTGTGATTCGGTTTTGAATCCATTTATTTATTAACTAGGTAATATGTTGTATTGTAAGTAAGTATATCAAATATATTATTATTTATTTATTCCATAAAAATACAAACACAATTTTTGGTATTAAAAATGATAAAAGTGTTTGTGTGAAAGCTGAAGAAGCGGGAGAAGTGAGACAGGAATATGTCATTGGAATACGTGAGTTCTGCCGTCGTCTTTGGATAGCTTTTGTTGTTTATTTTATTTATTAAATATCTTTAGGATTTAAAAAGATGTAAATTTATTGCCATTTACGATTCTAGTGCGATTCACTACTGTGGCCTGTCTACATTCGTGTCAATGTAACGTGATTTGGCTATTCAAAAAGTAGCCAAGTAAGAAATCAAAAAAATACTTGTTAATTTTACCCATATGTGAAAGGTGATCATCATACAAATGACACGTATTGTGAAAAATACTAACGAAGTAGCGACATTCAAAAATTTTTGCAAATGATTTCTTCTTACAATACAATTTCGGCTGAAATTCGAACATCCGACTGTCAAAAGTCGTACGTACTTTACGTTCTAAATCTTGTCGTAGCTCATTAATAAATTCAAAGAAATCTTCTGATGCAACATCTTTCATCCCCAGGAGCCCGGCTCGTACAAAACGACTACCACGAGCACGGTAATGGGGAACGCGCCCTTTGGCAGTATGCTGCACGGCGCTGCCGCCACGGTCAGACATACATATATACCTACACAAACACCGTCATATATAATATATTGAAGATCTCGCATAAGTAATAAGGAAGTGGCTTACCCTATGTTACGTGACCACCGTTGCCCGTCAAGATCGGCGTCGCGTAAGGGTAACGCATGCGAAGCCAGCCTTTGTGTGGCAAATAGTGGATAGTTAAAGGGAAATGATGAAAAAGGTATGGTTAGCGAAGATATGGAGATCTTTCAACTGAACAGCTGGCAAAGATTTGTTTTCGATGACACCTAACGTGCTCGTAAACGGTGTTGTAGAAGATTTTGGAATATTATTGAGGGCCGAATGTAAATTCCATTGTATTGATGTTGTGCGAACCCAACGCCATCTAGATCATCACAATGGAAACATAACATACAATAATGTCATATTTAATTCCGGGCGATGGCGCTGAAATTGAATAGATATTGTACACAGTATCAAAATTACTGAGATTTTTCGCCCACTTTGAAGGCACTAATGTCTTGATACCAGAAATACATACCGCTGCAGTCGATCGATATTTTTGTAAGCCTCCTGCCATCTATGCGGGGTCCTAAAATCATTAGTAACAAAATAATATAGAAGTGATTCAATGTTTGCAGACGAGCACCGGGCCCCAGATAACGGAGAGCCAGGCGGAGGACGTGTCGGAGGGCGAGGTGGTCTCCTCGCAGACCATCAGCTCCAAGACGCGCACCGTAGAGACCATCACTGTGAGCCAAACATCAGTTATTTTATACGAAGTCTCAGTTAAATTGTAATTGTGATAGGAGCAACTTAAGGAAACTCAAGACCAATTCAAACTGCGTTTATGGGCAATAGGTCGCACGATGGGGCTGAAAGGGAATAGTGGCCAAGTGCAGGTCGATGCAGCGAAGGTGGGCCTCCCAACAAATGGATAAACGATCTGGCAAGACTTTCTTGTATCTTATCGAAGTGAAAACTTCTTTAGGCGCGTTGAGCACTTTATAGGTGAACAAAAATTATAGAACTCGCGTCATCGTCGCCGCACACTTCTATTGATACGGTCTTTACAAGACATTCGAATCAAAATTGTTCGTTTCATACCTTAGCTGCCATAAACGTGTTGTATCAGTTTTAGTAATTGGCGATGATGTTGGTGAAAGAATTGTTGAAATTATGGATTAAAGTTGATTTTTGTGTAAATTTTTTTATGTAAAATAATTGCAATAATTGTGTACAATAGCGCAATAAATGTAAATTGTATTTCATCATATACATGACGGTACTTTCTATTGATAAATAAAACAATTCATGCGAAATTATTCCCTAAACATTCTTTGAGGACTGCCGAAGAAAACAAAGAAAAATAATAATCTAATAGCTCGCCGAGACTGTGCCGCGTTGTTTTATCAAAGAATAAAGGAATGATTATTTTGTAATAATAATTTTTAGTACAAAACGGAGCGCAACGGAGTGGTGGAGACGCGCGTGGAGCAGAAGATCACCATACAGTCGGACGGCGACCCCATCGACCACGACCGCGCGCTCGCCGAGGCCATACAGGTACTGCGCACGTACTGGTACCCGCCGGACCTCAGCAGCACTCGGCTCGACGTAGGACAGCCCTATTGACAGCCTGCAGCCTGCAGCTCTCTGTACTGCTATAGCTTACGTTTAACCAAACGTAAAAACCAAAGCCGAGTGTAGTGGGTTTGGTTGACACCCACGTTTTGTCTCATTTCGTCCAGTCTAAGACTGATGAGACAGATGGCGAATGGCTAAAATCACTATGCCTGGTACCAATACTTGTTTGCTAAGAAAGATTATTGACAGTGATGTTTCTTAAACTCGATTTAGAAATAAGTTTCTAAATCAAAAAGTCACTATGTAATAATAACTCTGAAAAATTAAATTAGTCTAGTTTGTGGAACATATAATTTATTAAACTTGTTTTCGTTTAAACAGGAGGCCACGGCGATGAACCCCGACATGACGGTGGAAAAGATCGAGATACAACAGCAGAGCACGCAGTCCTAATTCTCCCGCGCAAACGTCCCGCCATCTTGCTTTACGCTGCGCGCAACATGGCGCCGAACATTGGTTCTCTCAATTCGTGGAATACTTTACAAATGTTATAATCGACCAATAACGCGTACCTTATTATATATTTAGTAATGTACTCTCTGTATAAATGTTAGACCGACGCCATTTTTGACAAAATAAAACAAGATGGCGGCTCTATGTATGCAATATGTATACATACAATTAGCCGTAAGCGTCTACACTGCGAATATTAAGTTATTTAATTATTAAAAAAAAACGTTATATAATTAATTAATTATCGAGTTAATTGATTTATATTGATGTTGTGGAAGTACGCACGGCGCATGCGAGCGTCAGCAAAAGCATTTTTTTTTTAAATTAGGTTAAGACAACCCGCTTCGAGAGGAAATATTGCCATAGCGAAAAAAAGTGTTCGTGTCTGTAATGTTATTTTAAAATGGAATAGCTTTAAACATCTCGCACGAGGAAGACCACCGTTATTTAGTTAAAACAAGTTTTTTCTCTCTTATAAATTCGCTGGGACTGAGATCGTTCGATTTAGCCTTGACAATCAAAATAAAGTTCACGAGCTGCAGAATTATATGTTAAGAAAGTATATTTATAATGAAAAAAAAAACGTTGCTATTAATATATTCCACCGTTAGGTGCTATTATTTAAGCGAATTGAATGTCTTGTGCGGTGAGTGTGGGCAAATAGGGCTTCTGCCAACGGATGGGTCGGCGCATCCGTTATTATACTGGCCTATTTGGACGGGCGGCCGGATCACTGAGTGCGCCGACACTTCGAAGCAACCTATAGCTAAAAATTCTGGCCACCAAACGAATCTAGAATGGTTTCAGTGAATCGCTTGATCGGTGTTTAGGGTAAACTGGCGTTGTTTGTATCGTATGTCTGCACAATGTACTATTTTTTAGCTGCGGCCGATATTCTATTGGCAATATATTATTTGTTATGAGCAATAACAACGGGACATTCCAACGCGCGAGCGAGATGCCGCTACACAAAGTGTTTCTCTCTCTACAATATAGATAGAGTGTAATCTGTGGGCTTCTTGTGTGTATTTTGTCTATGGGACATTTTTACAATATGGACGATTAGATCCTCCGCACCTGCAAGGCTATCGATAGTTCACAATTTGCCGCGACAGAATATAATTCCCTTTATTGCTAATAAAATGACAATCCCTTTTACAAGAAGCATTTCGTAGTAGTAAGTAACTTGGTTCAAAAGGTTTCTTCATTTTAATTAAAACGTAACCGGTTTTGTTTGATTTATCGTTTGTAAACATCAAGATGTACGCAAGTGTGTTGCTGCGGGGTCGACAGAAGCCCACAAATTCGTCTCGATCTCTACAAAGTCGATATGTTTATCATATTAATATATCTTTAAACGCGCTAGACGTAATTTTTTTAATACAATAAGTTTCAAAGCGACTTCGTTTGTGCGCCGATTCTAAATCGGTATTTGAATTTAATGTTTTATCTTTGAATGTATATTTTTTAATAATTTTCACATTTTATTATCATTTTTTTATTGAGCTGTCATTGCATGACGTTTATTATTTGTCAGTTTTTAATGTACCCTCATTTGTGACGATATGTAATATTTTAAAGTACGATCGAATGGCTTTAAGAAGCGAACTATTCTACGCTCTAATACGTCGACTTTAAAGCCTGTTTTCCTTCGATCGCTCAGTTTCCGTCTTTACACTTGTGTTATCCTTATATATTTATTGAAGATGTTTATTTTTGTACGAGTCCCGATTTGTATTATTTCTTATTTTAACGAGGTGACGTCACGAAGCAACGGAAATTACAATAAAGATGCTTTGTTTTATTTATACTTGTTTTATTTTCAATTACAATCATGGGGACACGAGGGACATGCCATTAGTCGCATTGTATTCTATAGAACAAAAATATTTGTTTTATAGAAGAAGTTGGCAAACGAGCGAGGTATAAAGCGACTGATACCCATGTGCCTCAAGCTAACGAGTTGTAGATGTGTTACCTTTAGTGGACAGAAAAGGATATTTCTGTATCCTATCCATCCCCTTCCCCGTTGAATCCTCTTCCCCTTCCTTCCCTTATTCGAAGAGGATAGGAAGGGGAAGAGCACTAGGCCGAGGCCTCCAGCACCTCATTCATCAGACGAAACGCAGAAACATACTTCTACTTCACGCCTGTCTTCTGTGTGGTTGTGGTATTTCACCGGTCGAGCCGGCCCGTTCGTGTTGCTGCGGCGCGCTCTACCACTGTTAATATAGAGTTTTTAGTAACTTTTGTCCTGTAAGAAGCTTTAAAATTCATAAATATCGGCTTAAAAATCGATATTTATGAATCAATTTTAAGGGTAGCATCTCGCGTGCTGCCACTAGTATAGGATGAAACAACCAAAATTATATTTAAGTAATAAGGTGCACACAACGACCGCCAGCCACTAGGATACTAGGATACTAGGATACTAGGATAAAGATAAAAGTAACCGTGGCATTTGAAAGTTAAGTAGAAATAAAAACAATCCATTTTCTATGTTTGTGTCAACGCTGCGCTACGTGTCATGCATTTTTTTTACGTATTTTTAAGAATGACACATGTGGTATTCTTAAAATAGGGGATCCATTCAAGGATTATTCGATAACATTACACTCTTTTAATATTATTTATTTGGCTAACATATAGTTTAAAATGTAACTCGATAACAGATAGATAGACGAACGAAGTATAATTTTAATAATACAATATAAACTAAAATAATATTTTGTCTCTAAACAAATAGTTGACTAACTCTGATTTGACACTGACATTTCTTTGTATACTAATCTAATTAATCTCGAATTAAATTTTAAACTATAGAAAACCATTCATGAGGTGGACCGTCGTCCCCCAGCGAATTTATGGTAAAGACTGTAATGAATAAAAGCGCTTGACCACGAGCCCACCTGATCTTAAGTGGTGACGCGGTCGAAAGATGGACTACGCACTAATTTTGAAACAGCCTATTCACTATTCTCTGGAAGGTACCCACGTCAAGATTGGACGAAAACACTGACACCGGCAACTTGTACCAATCCTTTGCCGTACGCACGATGAAAGAAGATTCGAATCGCTCACATGAACGAAGATACATAGTACGTGTGAACCCATACATACAAATAATGTACGTTCACCTTAGGGACCGATATTTGTGTCTGTCCATTGTGAAGGGCAACGTGGCTTTTGGCAAATGAAGATAAAACATAGAAATTAAGTAAAACACCTTTTGTATTTAAATAGCTACTAACTTGGTTCTCACTTGTCATTAGTTACATTTAAAACGGTAATATAAAAATCTCTATCTCTTGATGTAAAAATCACTCTGCGCGCGTCGCTTGTTCGTGACACAACGATGATTTATGATAAAGTTTTATTTCCACAGATTTTTGTTTCTGTACATAAATTATTTATCATATAACTTAACTTTCATGTCTAAACGTAAATAAAATAAAGGTATTACGAACATCAGAATCACTTTATTAAATACGCTCACATTTAGTTCGCAAGCACATTACGAGTTTTTAAGTCTTTTCATCACCCGAATATTGAGTCAGAAACTGACTTTAGCAGTTTGGACGGATTCTTATCTTTGATGACGGACACGGCGACAGACTGCGGCATGTTAGATGGGTTCTGGTCCTTGAGTACAGAGCCGGCGACAGATTGCAACACGTTGGACGAGTCCTGGTCCTTGAGTACGGAGCCGACGAGCGACTGAAGCACGTTGGGCGAATTCTGGTCTTTGAGTACGGAACCGGCGACCGACTTCAAGAGGTTGTGCGGGTCCCGGTCCTGGAGTAACGGGCCGCCGACCGACGGCGTCGCGTTGGACGCGTTCTCGTCCCCGAGTACAGAGCCAGCGACCGACAGCAGCAGGTTGGGCGGCTCCCGGTACTTGAGGCCGTCACTCCCGCGCCCGTAGGGGAACAAGAATTCCGTCTGAAGGAAGAACATTCCCTTGGTGTCCGGCTTAGAACCGAGACCCATGTAGCTGGAAACAAACATATAAATGAAATATCACTATTATTTAATTATTAATTAAGTTTATTAAGTTATATTTATCAGAATCCCTCGCGCTTTCTCTATCCCTTCTTTCTTTTTCTCCTTTCCCGTATACGTTGCTTCTCTGATACCCTTACTTAATATCAGATTAGTAGTTTGCTTTCTTTCTCCATCAAAACAAAAAATATCTCACATTACGTCATACGACGTCCGTATAATTTTAATGGATGTGACACATAGTTTACACACATAGTTCATTTAAGAAAAGACGAAAAACGACCGTATCTTACTGAACAAGTCCTGACATTCTGGATAAGATGGATAATCGTAATGGAAGCAACGTTGAGCCTGTTATAAAGGTACATATGACAAAATATAGGAATTATAACTCCAACCTGATTTCATCGTCGCATTTGTCTTTCTTGAAGTGGTCCCAACTAGCGCACTTCTTCGCGGCAAAGGCGGTCAGGTCCAGGATCGACTCCGCGAAGTAGAGCCAGGCGCGCGAGTGGCTGCAGGTCTGCAGCAGGCAGCCCGGCTGCTTGCTACCGCCGTTGGGGAAGTAATCCGCGTGCCCTGAACAAAATAACAGCAACACAATGGTTAACCTGGTACAAAGATATTCAAATTAACTGTTCATTTTAAAGGAACCTTTGGATTGTGATAAGGATTTACATAAAAAATACTTCGATGCGCTGAGTACATTGCAAAAATGCCTGCTTGACGCCATCGGGGAGGTTTGAGCCCCCTGACGGTACATTATAACAGATTAAAAACTAAAAAGCATACAACATTTTATAAAATTTAAGTTAGAACCAGGTTGTGTATCTAATATGTTGCCTAAATGAAGTTTAACGGGTCAGCTACAGCAGTTTACTATAATTCAGAGTGTTAGTCTTTCTTAGCATCTAGTACTCAATGATAGACATATCATACCAATAGCTTCCTTCATTCCGTAGACCCCACTATCCGAGTGTATACAATCGACATAGTCCGCGTCCGTATCTTTGACCCTGAGTTCATTGTCTACGTGCGTGAAGCAGGGTCCCGCGGGGTCGAGCGCGGTGAGGCGACCGAGCTTGCGGCCCGTCAGCCGCAGCAGCGTCTTGCCCGCGAACCCGCTGATGTGGGAGCCCAGGCTGTGCCCGATCATGTGTATAGATGCAGGGTCGGTACCGCCTGCGAACAACATACGTTACGCTTGCAGCATTATATGTCTTACCAATAATATAAAGCATATGCCGATATATCAAGCTAGGTCAGAAGCGGATAGCGACACGATGTAGGTAATACTAATGTTTTAAGAGCGAGCTAATAAAAAATGTCATTTACTTTAATATCAAAAAGTACATAAACCAATTAAATATTGAAGTAACAATTAAAAATGTTTTTATTATTAAAGATTTCTTTGATTTAAGGAGAAGAACAGAAGCATTTTCCCTTACATGCCATATGTATTCTAAAATATTAATGCTGGAACTAATCTACATTAGACAAATGTACCCTCTGTGTCTGTGTCTACTGCCAAAGGTTTTTACAATCATCGTAAGGTGTGTGTGTGTTCCTCAAATACGATGATTGTATAAAGGCCATATACATGTTTTTTGTGACTTACTTGTCAATACAGTCTCACAAAAAATTACAAGTGTAGCTGACTATATTTAATCGTTTAAAAACTTAATTCTCTTAATTTGGATAAAGACAGTCGAACCTCTAATATATATATATAT
>DWTW01000806.1:0-14483 GCA_018246275.1 Papilio slateri | reverse complement strand
GTTATATGAAGTCACTTCTTATTTTCATAAACACGTAGAAAACTTTATTTATTTGTGTTCTCGTCCCAACGCTGAAGCAGCTAGGAAAGTAACGCTGCTACTGATATAAAAAATGATTTTGACAACATTAGTAATCATAAATACCAATATTTATGGATATATAATATTGATCTAGACAAGCAAAACATGCTAAATGTCTTTTTTTTCTCAAACTGTTATACTTTTTTTCTATTCTGTTAGATTTACTCGTCCTAAGGAGCGATAAAAGAGCCAATGCTACACGACGCGACGCAAGAAAATTAAGCAGTCGTTCGATGTACAGATAATTTGTGCCATAATTTATTGTTCATTATGTCGCATAGTGTTGCGCCGCGTCGCGTAGCGTCGCTCACCTATGACAACGGGTTAAAGAGATTGTGTGTGTGTGCGTGACCACTGTGACCTCCCTATACCGCACGGGCGTTACGTCGTCCCAGTGCTATGATTTCGACGGACAGAGTGGTACTCAAGCAAATATAGTGGAGTAGTGTGGTTTTGCGTCACTGCTACGCTAGAATAATAATAGGAAAAAGAAAAACCTATATTTCTTTTTGTTTTATTTTCGGTCTTAATAGAAAAATACTTGCCAGATTATTTTCCCCAGTAAATTAGTTATTTTCAGTTTCATATTCAGTAAAAAGAAACTTATCAGTTGCCATTTTATACTTTCTAAATATCATTTTAAACATTTCTACGTAACTTTTATAGTGTTTATTTAACTGTAAGGTTACTATTTACAATTATTTTTTGAAATAATATTCATGGTATAATTTCAATGTACCCATATACTACATGAAATAATATAGATGGATCAATAATGTTTTTGTCGGTTACAAATCTTGTTTCATCTGGCCTGTAGTAAGGAACTGAGTTATTTATAGAAATTTCATATCTGTAGCTATTGAAATAAATTTAATTCTCTCTCTTGTTTAAATACTCTAAATTACTTCAATAATATGCAAGTAAAGAGTTCACTTATATCTTTTTAACCAACTTCATTTATAAGCAAGGCGTAAATAAATTGTTTACGTAAATTCCGCAAAGAAAGAATTTAGAATCAGAAATTCTTGTAGTAAGTTTCTGACAGATGGCGTTGAACTATATGTGGAAACGAAACAATATTTGTACATAAATCTTGTGCTCCAAGAGTTGTTATACGCAACCACAAGATGTCTAATGTGTGTAGAACGAGACTTGTGTCAAATGAGGAAATTTCAAGAACAAAACAAACTATTACGAAACAAAGATAAGGACTGTGTTATTTTCAACAACAAATTTATTTAAGTAACACTCACTGCTTCTTTGATTGTCGCCATGATAAAAAATGAACATAATAAAACAGGAAAGCACAACACGAGACAAATTTTATTGGTGATAAAAAAGTCAAATTAGTCAAAACAACATGAATTATTCCATTTCGTATATAGGCATCAATTTTGGACATAAAACATGCAGGCAGTAGGCACAAACAAAGAAATTCACACTGAGATTTGTTATAATGTTACTCTTTCTTTTTATACTTCTAAATTCACATTACAGTGGATATTATATAAATCGGATTAAGTTATAAACGCCTCAACAATAACAGTACATAATTAATACATGTTCAATTTTAGCAATCTCTAACTACTTCTACACCCAAGAAGTACCTTTTCAAGTTATTTGGTTAATTATTACGAAATATAGAACCCCTCCTAAATGCAGGATTATTGAAGGTCATTGTGGGAGGCCTGAAGTACGGGTTGTGGCATGTCTCCGACATGTCTTCTATCTGTTGTTTCTTGAAGCGTTTATATTCTTGCCGGTCCCTCGCGTCCACTAGAAGTTTCCAAGCGACTAATGTAACGATACCGATCAGGATAAGTGTGAATAAAAATATGCCGCCAAACACTGGAAATAAAAAAATAAAATATCACTCCATCTTGTATTCGACACACAAATAAATTCGCCATAAATAACACAATAAAACTACATGTACCGATAGATGGCGGTTTGCTAAAAATTACATTACATTTTTGTGTATTCCGTCTTTCTCAAAAAACTAGAAAAGGGTTATAACTTATACCATCAGGTCAATGGTCTCATTTATCTATTTATGCTGGGAATAAGGTCTTGGAATGTTGGCCATGAGATGTAAGTGTGGTGCTCTGCTTCCAAATGGACCGACGATCTCGTGAAGATGACGGGAAATCGTTGCGGAAAGCGGGGGACCGCATATTGTAGCGGGTATTGGGGAGACTGTCTGCCATTAAAGGCTGATAATATTATGATAACATACAAAAATCTGAAATATGTGTGGCCTATCGCACCTCAAGACGCTCCCACGACGAACAGAGGGCAAAAACAAAATAAATTATAGCGACCTCTACAACTCTTTCATCGGTCGTCGCTTATCGCCGTCCGCATAGTAATTTCAAGCAACATTAAAAATTATTTGTACGAACATTTTTGGTACTTGACAGAGCCAAAGGCGCATTAAGGCGTTTATACGGTTAACCCTCTATTGGCAGCGGCACTTAATGATTGATGTACCTCATGCTTGTTTGCAACCTTCTACCATAAAAAGTACCCGACATCAGACAAATTGGTGACTGCTTAATACGTAAGTCTACTTACTATAATAGCTTTGAGCACAATCACTGTCGGTCTGTACCACCATCTCCATGCTGTAGTCACCGTTGTCGTATCTGTACATGAAACGGGAGTAACAGACGCTTTTTGTATCAAAGTAGCAGATATTCCAGAGCGTGTCGTTTTTGTCATAGTCGTTCAGTGTTTGCGTAACATTGATCCTGATTTTGCTGTGGCATTGTGAGCAGTTCTCGCCGCCCGAGTTATGGCATCTCGCACAGCTCTTGAGTATATCGCATTGTCGGTTGTGGCAGTCGGCGCACGGCATGACGCTGCAGCGTCGGTCCTGGTACCATCTCGCGTCCCATTCCTCGATCGGCTCGCACGTACAAGAGCCGCAGTTACATTTACCGCGATTGTTGCACACCTGGAAATAATAATTTAATAAAAGAAAAAAGTCAGCCTAGCAGTTAATATTAAAATCTGTAAAATTACTTCATTAATTATATTACTGTCTTTTTAAAATTTGTATCAGTTTCTAGCTATTTAAGATGTAACATTGTTGTGTGTTAATAATTAAAAAAAATGTATAAATAAATATTTTTTATTGTAGAAGAAACCAACCAAACGGACTACCCGATGTTATTTTTCCCGTTGACATCCACAACAATCACGTGAGTTGTGTCACTTACGGATCTTATGAGGAAAGGACTAAAATATGAGAAGGAAATACAGCCTATAGCACCTCACTCATGAGGCGAAACGCAGAAGTATGTTTTCGCTGCGTGTTTAGAACGGACCCGCGTTCAAATGTGCTCTAACTTAACTCTAAAATACTGTTAGTTAGGGACAGTAATCACTATCCTCTTTTCACTAAAATAGATCCCACATGCCTTTGCATGTCACAACAATGACATTGTGGGAGGCCTTCACTACACGATAACATCTTCGCCGCCGGGCATTCACTCCATGAACTAGTACCAGGCTAAGTGTGATGGACTGTTACTGTGCACGGGTTATACTTACTTTGCCGTCCACGATGCACGGTGTTTGCGGCTTATAACACCCGCAGTCGTCGCCGTACCAGTCTGTGGAGGTGCAGGTGCACACACCGCATACGCAGTTTCCGTGTCCGTTGCAGGCGGCTCCACTCGCGTCCAGCTTGCAGCTGTTCTCGTTGCACTCACAGTACCGTCCATTATACCTACGAGTCACAAAGTTCTATTTTATTCTCCCACAGTAGATTTAAAAATTACTAAATATTTTAATGTATATACTGAATCAACATATTACAGAAGAAATTGCATTTGTTCAATTTTACCAGGGAAAAAACATGATTCTGCAAGAATCCAAAAACAGACCTCATAGGCACATTGATCGTCATTTGGTATCTAAGGTGGCGAATCAAAATCGTAATCTTAAAGACAAAGATCAACTTTGGAAACTATTATTCTTTCGAATGGAAGATCTAGTAACTGGCAAGCTGAATTATATTAGTTTTGTTAAAATATGATTTATAGTTACCGATCTCTGCAATTACAGCTACCGCAGTGACAGAACCCTTGGCCGCTGCAGATCTGTGTATCTCCCGGGGCGATACAGGACGCGTTGTCGGAGCGGCGCCCTGTGCTTGTTGCTGTGCATTCGCACTCGTTACCGTATCTGATAGACGGAAGAAACTTTTGTAGAATAAATTTCTTCCGCACAATTTTCTCATTAATCGTAACTATACCAACTACCAAAGCAATAATTCAAGTAACTCTTTTATTCTTTTTTATTACTATAATACACAAGTAATAGTTAATTTATAAAATCAGAAAAAACCCGACTGACTGTATGGTTATCATCAATCATCACATTAACTATGAAACTCTGGAGAAGAATATGAATCTAATGACATCTCACTCTCCAAAATTGGTCAAGCCGAGTGGGTTACATGAAATCACAATGGAACGGATATACATAGGGCAAAAAACTACCATCCTTCAAAACCAGTCAGGTAAAAACAATCGTACCGAACAAGGCAATTTTTTTGGTCAAGGTTGTTTCTTAATTTTTTCATTGAGACATGATCATAATATTTTACCATTGCTGTGATGAAATATCACAGCAATCATAGGCATATGATGGACCCTTCCGACCGTGATCCCGCCTTGTCGTGGTGGTGGAGCTTATTGCCTTGAGCTGGCTACCTACGGTGCACCAAGAGAAACCTTCAGGGCGAATATGCGTAATCATTTCCTCACATTAAAAAAAACCACAAGAGCGTCTTTCTTATGTGTGGTTTCGGCTCGAAGTAAATAGACGAGCAGAACGTGACAGTTACATGGTGTTTTCTGTCGTTACGTAGAATATAGTAAATCAGTACAGTCCAAAAATTACAGGGTTCAATTAAAATGCTTATAATGGAACTGAAAGCATTATGATATCGATATCTCTGAAATCAATTCGTTTGTTACTGATATTAATTGAGTCGATTCCATAACTAGAGCGGTAGAGTGGTAGACCGGTGAAATACCACGACCTCACAGAAGACAGGCATGAAGTAGAAGAATTCTGCGTTTCGTCTGATAAGTGAGGTGCTGGAGGCTTAATTGTAGTCGTCTTTCCCTTCCTATCTATTTCTGCTAAGGAAAGTATGGGAAGGGGAAGAGGATTGGACGGGGAGGGGATCGATAGGAAAAGGAAATATCCTTTTCTCTGTCTGTCCCCTCCTCTGTTCATTAATTTAAGGTAGGCAATGCATCTGCAACTTATTTGCTTGTTGCAAATGTCTATGGGTAGCGGTCACTTAACATCAGGTGAAAAGCTTGCTCGTTTGCCACCTTATTCCATAAAAAAAGAGAAGAAACAATAAGTGGTACGTAAGTAAATACTGACCTGCCGGTATAACATTCACATATTCCACATCTTCGATTACCGAATGAACTGCAGTCCGTAGATTTCTCAACAGTTCGGCAATCGCACTTGTTGATAACATTTATATCAAGCGTCAACTTTTCTTTAATGCCTCCAATTAAAACATCGACTGGAAAGTGATCTGCTGGTATGTGATCTAACAGTTTTATTGTTCCTGCAAAATTTATTTGTTCTCCTTCCTTTACGTTACATTCATTTCCCTCCGATGTAAAACAGTCTGGTTGAAATGTTATATCCATTTTTTTAAGATATTTTGATTTTACATCCAATTTTATTTTCTGTGTTATTTCCTGTAGATACGAAAAGAAAAAGGACTGTTAGTATTTTAAATATTGAAAATGCACATATATTAAGGCAGACCGAATTCTCGACGCCGCGGCTCTTAATATCTAAATTCTACTTAATAAAACCACTTGCCTCATATATTATTACCTCATATATATTCTTTAAGATTTCATCCATGTCACTGCTGTCGTAGGTAGTGCAAAAGGAATGACGCACAGCGTTGGCAAGCTTGGCATAATACTTTTGAACTTGTAGTTTTACCGCAAATACTACTATTATTTGTTCATCCCTTGCTAATTTGTTTATAATACCGACAGATGGATAATCCATATTCGCTTCGTTTAAGTAAATGCCGTTTTTGGTATAGCATTTGCCGTCGTATGGCTTTATAATGCCCCCCGCCTTTCCATCTCCTGAGGCGTGGTATGCAGCATCTGTGAGGAAAACCACAATTTTTCTAGACTGGTCCCTCCATCCGATTTCTTCTTTGCACGCCATCACTTGTGCCAGCGCATCAAGTCCACCTTCAGGTTCGTCATAATTTGTTCCCATCGGTGTTTTTGACAGCACCGTTTTAAAACTTTCGTAGCTTTCTGTTAACCTCACGTGGTGTTTAAATGAATAGGTATGATTACTATTAACTACTCTGGAATTTTATATGATAACAATATAAATGTCAATCGTTTTTGTAAAAGTATTTTGGTAAAGTATAGCATATATTTAATGGTAAGGTTCTTACGAAGAGGGAAGGGGGGTGGGGTCCAAGAAATGAGGTTAGAGGGGGGTCAAAAATCGCTAAAATCATCCTGACGTTATTACGTAAATTAAAAGTAAGTCAAATTGTCGAATTGTGAATTGATATTTTGCTAGAGATTTATGTCAACGTTTAAGTTAGATGAGAAAATAAACATATATAGGTTTGTTAGGTTGGACATAGTTATAAATAGCTAAAAATTATTTCTCAAAAAGATGTTTATCAAAGAAAAAAGGTTCACTGCGTTTGACAAATTATGAATGTTTCGTTTAGTTCACAATTTGCTGACAGTTTATATAATATGCCCAGACCGATAATAAACTGACAAAGTTCAGTCTGTCGGCGACATACTGCTACCAATTGTCATAAGAAATACTCTAGTATGCGATTTGTAAGAGGAATAAATGTTGCGTGATTGAATGAATGAAGCCGACATGACATTGGAAGCATCATAACCTCATACAAATACCCGCATGACTCACGTCTTATCATCAGATGAACTTAATTAAAAAGTTAATTTTAAGGTAACAAAAAAGTTACTTACGAAGTAAAAGGTAACACATTTTTATCGACAAATGTACCTAGACCTAAGTACACATTGTTTGTTAGATTACTTATTGTCAAATATATTCGTTTACTTTGATCTGCCACTCTGTCTTTTATCTCCTGCATCGAGTTAGAAACATCAATTAAAAAGTATATATCCACGGGATAGTTGTTGGCCGCGACATAAGAGAAGTCGAAACTGATTTGTTGTCCGATCCTTAGATCAATGTTGTACCGCTGCGGTCTTATTTGCACCGTTTTGTCCAGATCTGAACTGAATTCAATGTTTTCAGTTGTATTTTTCAAGTTTGATGGATTAATTCTATGGCTCGAACACCAATCGTCAGAGTAAACGGATTTGCATCTAAAATCTTTCCAATCGTCCTGTAAACATAGTTTCGATGTTAAATTTCTTATAACAGGGTGTGATTTTTCACAACGTATTTATATTTAGTTTAACAATTTGCCATACGTTAATAATTATTGCACATAATTTTCTAAGAAATCCAATTTTAGTAATATCAACAATAATATAAATTTAGTTTGATTTGTTTTGGGTTATTTTATTTTACTGACACACATTTACTTTAATGTTCTTTACCTTGGCACACCAAACACAATTATGTGGATCCACGATGCACTTGTCACAACTCTTGTGATTTTCACATAAATCCAATGTATACACTCTTGATAAAAATATGCTTATTACCAAGCTGTATATTGTTTTAAAATACATTTTATAAACTGTTAATCCACTTGTATGTTTGCAATGAGTAACAATCAAAATACCCATTGTACAATTTGATATTTGCTTAAGGTGAAGTTATTTGTGATAAAGAAATATATATTATTTCTAAACTAATATTATAAAGAGGAAAGATTTGATTGTTTGTTTGAATTGAATAGGCTATGAAACTACTGGACCGATTTGAAAAATTCATTCACAACTAGAATCCTACATTATCCCTGATGAATATAGGCGATAGAATATTTTAAAAAAAGTTAGGAATTCGTATGAATTTTTGATTTTTTTTAAATGCCTATGAGGAGCCGGGGTGGACCGCTAGTGTTATATAAATAGTGTGTATGTATATATGTGGCGTGTAATTCTTTAAAAAACTACACCAGATTGAATAATTAAGCAGGAATTGAGGAGTGAGTTCATGACCTGTCTTCGTTTTCATTATTCTATGTCCCCCTCTTTTCCATAAATATGATGAAGGTGCATCTACAACTCTTGACATGACTGCGAATGTTGGTGACTTTGGTCTGTTTGTCTCCTTCTGATTATAAACAAAAGAGACGAGGATGATAATCTGGTCCCTTAATAATCTTGATGATACGCAAGGGGTTGTATGATCTAAAAGATGTGAGAACTTTTTTTATTTTAAGCGTGTAAAAAGCTAGCTTCGCCTTAATCTGTTAGTATGTATTAATTTATTATTTTCCGTTACAGACAGGAACCTGGGTACGAGGAAAACGCTCAATATGTTCAATAATAACACTTAAATTGATTTACCTCGTCAATACACGTTACACATGTATGGAACACATGCATTACATATTTATATTACCGTGACTCATTGATTTTAATATTTTCAACATAATCTTATATAAACGAGCAATTCTTGTATGTTTTGGCTATCTCGGTAAAGACTCTATCGATTTGGATGAAATTTTGTATTTAGATACAGTTTTTTTTTAATATACATATATAGGTGTGTTGTCCATAAAAACGTGAATTCTCACATAAAAATAATAAACACATAGCAATTTATAAGCGCCATCTTTTCATAGTTATGAATTGTCTATTGTTGGAGTGTTGTCAAGGATAATAACTTAGTGATATATCTTCTTTTTGTTAGATGGTGCTATATTATCCGAATACTAATTACCCGAAATAACACGATCTTACATCAAAGCTCGGTCCGTAGTATATTTATAAAAGAGGGAACAGACGAATAAATGGCGTATCACAGTAACTATTGACCACTCTACCCATCCAAATCTGCACCAATTAAAAGAGATTAATATATGTAAATCTACACTTTTGCACCCACTCATCGAAAATAATTCAGATGAAATGCAGCACTTTTGCTTCGCATTCACATTCTGCGAGCACGTCACACTTCCCCGGTCACAATTCGTGCAACAGCTGATCTAGTGGACGTACAAGATGAACAACGAAAAGATATTTCTAAAAGTGTCACTAAATAGGTGTAGCGTAAAAGGCAGCCTTCTACCGTCTATTTGTCTACGTTCAATTTACATACACTTCACAAACGTCATCGGCCGTCACTTTACCTTCCAATTAGTAAAAAAAATGCACGCCTGTAGATTAATTTTGGTTTATGTATAGATGACTAGATGGTGAAATTCATATGATATCTCTGGTCACAGTTGTATCAGATATATCTTACCTCCTTTATAAGATATAGGTACATTTCGCTGCGTATATCCGTGATTATTTAGTAATTGGTAAATAGCGCGATTAAAATTATCAAGCAATTACTATGTTGTAATATTTGTAGTAAAAATCATTAATTGTTTTGAATTAAAATATTAATCACAATGGATATCTAAGAGTACCACCGAATGATAGAGTCGAAATAAATTACGTCATAAGGGCAAAGTCCGTCTTCAAAAGAGATTGTACAGAATTAAGAGTAGTATGCTATCAGAGTACCAATGGTTACTAGGGTAGATGAAGACCAAAGAAAGCATGATGGATTTTGTGTAGAACGATTAGTGTAAGAATGGCGGGAATTCAAATATGACGACTGATATAGGTATATGGAAGAGAAGTACATACTGTGCCGACCACGTGGGGTCGCGAGGCGGAAAAAGTGCAGGGAAATAATGGCTTTCGGAGTGCGGGCAAGAAAAAAAACTTTTTTGGTAGCGTCTGTTGTCAACGTGTAATACCGATTTATATCGGTGCAGAATTGATCACAGGGTAACAAAGGCAGAAAATAAAAGTGCCGGTAATTGAAAAACGAGTATGTGGAGAAGTAAGTATGTTAAATAGACGGTAGATATGTCTCAGGACAGTGCAAAGTGGAAATATGTAATATCTGTCTATCTTTGTGAGTCACGGCCGTGAGTGTCCGTTGTTGATATTAAACAAATAGTAATTGTACGTAAATAAATACATCGGGCACAAGCTCTCGATATAGTTTCGGCATGGTGTTATCTAATCTATTGAACACCTTGACGGCTACTGTCTGGGAATTAGAGATATTTCGAAATAATGATTCTTATTATAATTAATTAGTATTATCTTATAATTACGACCCAATCACACTTATTAACTTCACTCATCAAACCACATGCAGTATACAGGAATCTATACTGGCTTTTTACTATATATGGCCTGGCTTTATATTCTTTGAGGTCGTGCCGCTTTCTTGGTCGTGCCGATATCTAATGTAATGGATATCCATATAATTTCAAGTGAAATCTGAGTTCAGAAAACTTAATCCAGAGTGAGATATTATTTGTATTTGTGAGAACGAGAAATATGGCTCTTTATATGTAGATACACATGGAGAACTAACAATCATGCTTGAAAAGAAAAAGTCTATATCGTATAACGAACCGGATTTGTTAAAGTTATTAATAATTTTTAACTTCTCAATGGTTTCATTGCATACTAGCCGTATACAACATATTAAAATTCAGTTCGTTCAAATCGGTTCAATGGTTTTTGAGTTACCCATTACGAAACAAACAAATCTTTCCTATATTAAGCATAGGTTATATTTGATATACATAATAACTAGTTCGTGAAGAAATCTGAAAAAAAAAACAAAACAGTTAGATTATATGTAAGTTAGGTTAAGTCTAGGTTTAATTCAAACATCAGGATGTTATCACTTTGGTTAAAATACAAACTGCACTGAATAGTTATATAAGGAAGGAAAACAACGAAAATATTTATAACAAAAATAATATGCAACATAAGTAATAAACAGAGACCAATTCCAGTCACAAGCGATAACTCAAGTTTTAATATTACATAGTACTTACAGTGATAAAATGTCTATTATGTTACACTCTTGAAATGTTTTATCAGTATCAAAATCCACCGTTAAAATTATCAGTCATGTTTAATCCACACAACATATAGCTCATCTTCTAAACAATATCATTTTCAAAAATGACGTTAATCACATGTTTTCTTAACCAATTATTATTGTTCATTGTTTTGGTTCGTGTCGATGGAAGAAATTTCCTAGTGGAAGCAGGTAGAACAGATCAAAGTATTATAGATGATGCTATTTTGGATACAGTAAGTTATTTGTTTTATGTAAACTTTTATGCTCACTTTAGTGCATCGGCAGTAGCCGTTGCGTGAAACCTTGTACCTTAAAAAATACTGGTATGGACAAGAGGTAGACTTTAACGTATGATTTGACCAAGTGATCCGTCAATTGTCCGGAAAGGACGTGAACAACGGAAGCCTCGTACTTCCATCCAAGGAATGTATGTTTTTCCGTTATTCACCCCGTTCCGAACACTGTATATTTCGAAATAATATTAGTTTTAATAAAACCCTGCTGCCTTAACATTAATATTCATACATATAATGATGCTAACGATGCGACGCATTCAATTTGGGACGTGGCTTGTAGAATAAGACACAGACTACGAAGAGACTGAAGATTTGTTCAGTACGCACAATACTTTCGAAAGAGACTTTCAACTGCCCGTCCCTCCAGGTGGAAGCGAGTTGTTGGCCGTCAACTATAAGAATTTCCTTACCTTGGAGGATACACCCCCACCAGATGAAACAGTTACCAGATAGCTAAGAAAACTCCACACAGAGACCTCACCTAACCTAAACCTAATTTGATATCTACACCGCGTTCTTAAACACAAGAGGCGTCATCAAGTCCATTTCTTACATATTAATCGTATATTGCTCGTCATACGAATTGTGTCTCTGGAGTTACAACGCTTATTTTATTTTTTGCTTTCAGTTCACACTTATCCGTAAATATGGCTATCCATGCGAGATACATCGAGTATACACAGAAGACAAATATGTTTTGGAAATGCATAGAGTGCCGTATGGGATGAACAGAACAAACAATGGCAGTAGGCCAGTTATATTTCTCCAACATGGCTTACTTTCCTCCTCTGCGGAGTGGGTACTCATGAGGCCTGGGAAGGGCCTTGGTAAGACGAATCACATGGCAAATTCTAATGAAATATTACCGAACTATAAGACTTATTATGTTAAGGGGCTCGCAGCGAATAGGAGAGCATGTACTCCAACATTTTTTTTAGTCGTAATGTCGTATTGTCGTATCAACCTCAGCGTCTAATGTCTTCTTTATATCGATGTCACATTTCAGGCAATTTACACAAAATAAAGAAATTAATTACATACTTAAACCTACCTAATGAATCCCTTCGTCTATTGGTGAAAATCACGTTTGGTGGTGCAAAACACATAAAAATGTGAATCGTACTGTTTATATTTAAAAACATATTAATTATTTAAGTATTTTTAACTTTACAGCATATATTCTAGCTGATGCCGGATATGACGTATGGATGGGAAACGCCCGGGGCAACACCTACTCTCGTAATCATGTCTCTATTAAACCCACACAATCTTCCTTTTGGCAGTTTAGTTGGCATGAGATTGGATATTATGATCTGCCTGCCATGATTGATTACGTCATTAAGGAAACATGTGTTGCTAAAGTCCAATATATTGGTTTCTCTCAAGGAACAACTGCTTTCTGGGTAATGGCTTCCACAAGACCGGAGTACAACAGCAAAATATCGGCCATGCATGCTCTAGCACCTATCGCTTTTATAAGTCAAATAAGAAGTCCTCTTATAAAGGCTCTCGGACCCTTCACGAATTCCCTTGAAGTAAGTAAATCTTCCAAAAATGTGAATAAACAAAGTGTCCTTGAAAAAAGAAAGTGACATAAACAATTTTTTTAATCTCTAATAAGTGTAAGGTGGTATTAGTCTCAGTTAGAAAATGAGATTTTGTTTTTTGTCCCGATGATCCCGTTTAGAACAAAGACGCCACCTCTACGAGCGAGAAAATTGCGACGAGTCCGAGTTTTTAAAATCGTAGTATCGCCACCACAATATCAGAGATAGATCTAGAAGAATGTATGGAAATATGTGGCAACTCTACGACAGAGAAAATAGCGACGATATTTTCTCCCTCGTGGAGCTGGCGCCAAAGTTACGAAAAACACTGGACAACTTGCCGGTGAAAATTAAGTCATTACATTTAATTACATAGGTAGATATAAGTAGATATTATATGATAACATTGAATTAATTGTGTTGTTGTAATATATTTAAAACTTATTTTTAGTTCGTCATGAAAATGTTGGGTGCCAATGAATTTTTGCCTAATGGTAAAATAAATGAACTAGCAGGAGAAAAACTGTGCTTAGAAGAGGCTGTGACGCAAGTTTTATGTAAAAATTTATTATTTCTTATATGCGGATTCGATAACGAGCAACTAAATAATGTAAGTGGAAAACATTACATACAAACGTGAAAAATATATTTCATACATCAGTTAGTTAGCCTTATTTTATTATTTGCAATGGGCAAATTCTGAAACTACTAAAAAAATAATTAGAAAGTTACATTATTAACAAAAAAAAATATGCTACATCTTTTATTACCATACAATTGCGAATTGCAAAATATTTCTACTTCACGCCTGTCTTCTGTGAGGTGAAATAGCACGATTTTACCGGTCGAGCCGACCCATTCGTGCGACAGATATAATATTGTTGTTGCGTGCTCTACCGCTGTTACTTATATCATACTTATATGTATTTTTATACTTTTTATTTCGTTTATTAAGAAAGATAAAGTATGACCCGAAGTATTATTTCCAGACAATGTTACCAGTAGTGCTTGGACACACTCCCGCCGGCGCATCGACAAAGCAAATAATACACTTCGGTCAGCTATACAACTCCAACAAATTTGTTCAATTCAACTACGGCCGCTTCAAGAACAGACGTATTTACGGTAGTAGAAGCCCTCCGTCTTACAACTTGAGCGCCATAACAACACCGGTTTTCTTACATTATGCTGATAATGATTGGCTGTCGACACCGGCCGATGTGCACAGGCTCATGCTAGGGCTGCCAGTCGTCGTCGGGAAGTATCGTGTACCATTGAAAAAGTTCAATCATTTAGATTTTGTTTTCGCTAATGACGCTAAAAAACTAATTTATGATCGTTTACTAAATATCATGTCGCAGTTTGTATTATAAATGATAGTCATTTAAGGAATTATAATGATTATTTTACAAGGAATACACATGTTGACACTTTTTTTTTATTTCACGTCTATTATAGACGTCTATAT
>DWTW01000805.1:0-14487 GCA_018246275.1 Papilio slateri | reverse complement strand
CCCCCCCCCCCCCCCCGCCCCCCCCCGCCTATATCCAACAGTGACCGTCCATTGGCTCACCACGACGACGATGATACATAATCGTGTTCATTATACATAAATGTATCATTACAAAAATAAATAAACTTATTTTATCAATTTGATTTTGTGCTAAATAAATTGAAAAACAGTGTCTGCTCGTTAAGGTATGTCTAGGAAAAATGTGCCCGAAGACCCAATGCCCTTACCATTCTCTCTCGTATTTTTTTTCTCTACGTTCATCATTCTCTTTCCCACATACTGGCAACGCTCTAATTGTCACAGATGTTTGTGGGCCAATGTAAAGTCAAAAAAGCTATGTCTCGTTCAGGTAAAGAAAAGTTATCGGTAGCAGCGAGCGAGCCGGTGCGACTGGTGCTTGAGAGCGACGGCACGCAGGTGGAGGACGGCGAATACTGGCGCACGCTCCCCCCCAACACCGTTCTGCTACTGCTACGCCCCGGCGAGCGATGGTACCCCACGGGGGTCGACGTCATCAAGGCTGGTCAGTTAACCCATATATGTATATCCACACATATACACATATTATGATATGACTGTTAACTTAGGGATATGTAATTAAACCACGAGCTTAGGATGCAGACTGATAGCGTTTTTCTTTTTCGATGATCAATTATCTAACTATAACATTTACACACACTAATGTCCGTCACTCTAAAATAATCCGCCGATGTCGGTTACAGGCACTGTGTGTATATCAGTAGATGTATTGGACTATTGACGTCATAAACTAGTGATACAATAAAAATATAACGACACACCACTTTACTTACTTTTATATTTATTTTTATTATAATATATTTGGTTATTTGATTATTTATCTTATCGTTATATAGACAAGCACAGCGCGTAGATAGCAGAGCTGTTTTTGTAAAACTGAAATAAAAGCGCGAAAGACGATTGTTAAAAAATCTATGTCGAGTTAGAATAAAGCAGGTTTATGATCCCCATTTACACGTTACCAACATTTAACGATGATGTAAACCATTCTAGCGATATCGGCGATCCCAAAGATTGTGTGCGAGACGATCCACGCTCTCGAGCTGCACGATGAAACGCCTTCATGGAAGATCATGGACAACAAAGGGCGCGTCACGGTGGTGCTGCACTGGGACCAGCGACCGCAGGCGTCCCCAGCCGCGCGCTCCCCCTCGCGCCAGCCTAAGCCCGATCGTCGGCCCTCGCTCGTGATCCAGACCTCGCTGGAGCGGCCACAGCCGCCGCCGCCGCACATCACTGTAGTGAACCACGACGAGCCCGCGCCGCGCGCGCGCCTCACGCGCTCTGCCGGCTCGCTCGACCAGCACGTGCACACGGTCGATTGCCGCGCGCACACCCCCGCGCACACCCCACACGCTGCGCCCCACGCCCCGCACGGGCCACACGCCACGCACTCCTCCGCGCACACGCCCGCGCGCCCGCAGCCCGACGAGTGCGACTTTCACTGCTGCGCGCTGCACGAGGAGGGCAGGCGCATCGCCGTACACAAAAGCGTCGCCACCTCACCCATACAGGACGCGCAGCCGCGTGCCTCACCGCAGGGCCGGCCCAAGGGCCACGTGCGCTTCCTCGATGCCGAGTCAGCGCGCCGCGGCGACCGCGATTCCTCTGAGAGCGAGACGGAGAACACGCTCGTGGAGGACGAGGCCGTCACTTCCGAGAAGTTCCTACTGCTGATCGACCAGCTTAGCGTCGACCAGAAGCGACACCTCACGATTAAAGATATCGGCATCATTCTCGAGAGACTGAGCTCCAAGATCCTCGACGTGGAGCGGCTCGACCGGGAGTCGGAGTCGGACGACTGCTACAACTGGACGATAAAAGCGACGATCCGGGGGGACGCGCTGCGAGAGTTGGGGGTGATTTACAACGGCAACTACTATGCGATCAGCGAACACCCCGGATACCGAGAGGAGAACGAGGAGGCCGGAGACGAGGGAGAGGAGGAGGAGGAAGAGGATCGGCTCTGATCGGGCCTGTGCGGCGCCGCCGCACCCGCCGCCGCCGCGCTGCGCCTGGCGCTGTGCCGCGCGACGCGCGTCGCCGCGCGCTGACCGCCGCGCCGCACGCCCGCACCGACCACTACGAACGCGCGCTCACCGCTCACTATTTGTGTACACCGGGTGACAACGAGGCAGTTCGATAACGATCCCAACATTACGATCGAAACCCTATACGTACCGCGAGTTGCAGTGGACTAGAGACTTGTATGAAATTAGTCAGAGCCGAGTAGTCGCAGCCGTCGTTGCACCGCGCCTGACTCTAGTTAATAAATAGCGGAATTATAATAGGTACTGACTTCCTACTGATTTGTAAGGTGAATGATAAGTGGCAGAGGCGGATCGTTCGAGGTAGCCGAAGCTAGCCGCCGCCGTCGGCCCGGATCCGCTCGGCCGCGCGGCGCCCGCTGTCGTGTGTATTCACTCGCCGTGGCACGACGCAATACCCGATTGTTTCACATCGAGATTATCGTCAATACGTTGTTCTTAGATAAAATAATAAATTATACAAATGTTAGCGACGATTTTCAAAATAAATAATTAAAGCTCACATTTCTTCAGTTACCGCTGCGGGACATCTCCGACCATAAGCACAGTTGTATCGAACACTCGTACATGAACCGTAGTCACGTGTTTAACATTGGCCTAACCGTTAAAGTATATTAGTTTCAGTAACGTACGAACATTGGAGCGTCATGTATCATCATAGTCGAGATCTAAGTATCGAATTAAGGCAACGGTCTGTAAATTAAATAAGACTCCAAAAATAATAATTAACGATTAATATAAAGAAATAAATAAACCGGTATACTGGTGGTATTAGGTATAGCATACCTAACGATTACTGGCTAAGGTGAAAGATTTTGCTCATGTATTCTGTTACCTAGACAAGTGTAAAATATACAGCGAATATTTAGAAGCTGTTGTGGAATAAAAGCGACTGCACGGAGTACTGGTACCCTGCATGTAGATGTTCCTCTATCGCCATAGAAAAGACGTCAAAGAGGCAGAAAGATTTTCGGACGCATGTCTTTTCCGAGGCGTCGATTTGTCGAATAGCAAATCGAGACGGTAACTCTGAAAACATAAAATTTATAAAATAGATATAATAAATTGTACTAATTAGAATTTGACCAACATTGATTTCTTATTCCTTTTTTTTTACATTTTTGTACTATTTTCACGTTAAGTAAAAGTATTTTCGAATAATGTTAGACATTAATTGGCCCAGAATAAAAAAATACAAAATATATAAGAACGATAAAATTGTAAATTTATTATCATTGAATTTTACTGAAAGTTTTCCGATTTCTAAAGCATTTGTATCATTGCTTTAAAAGGGCAAAAACATAGTACAGTTATAAAAAAATTCTTTGTAAACTAAACATGTAAAACTCAATGTCGATAGTTACTTTCTTCGTAACTATATCGAAACTAAAACTGTTAAAACGCGACGCGACTATCGATAATTGGAAAAGTTCCTTTACAAGGTAATGTATCTTAAATTATAGTGTATAGTGGCCTTAATCAGTGCGCCCTGATTAAATCGCCAATTAACAGACATTTGCCTGTTTCGACCCTTAATTAGTGATGCGAAATGTCACGCGGTCATTCCATACGCGTAGCATTCTAGTTCCTTCGTGTTTTAAATAGAAACGAACGTAATACCATTGCGCCCGTCTCATTATAAAGTAAAATCTCTACATACCTACATTTAATCAATTAGCTGGCAATTTATTCAGCTGCAATTACAATTCAATTGAGTTGTATATGTGACCGTAGTCAATAGGCTACATTTAAATTGTTTTGAAAAACGTTATTTAAATATAAGACTCATTTGAATAATTGAACACTCGTAATTATAGATTGAATGAAGAAATGTTTATGAACTCTACGTATGATAATAATATTACATATATAATGAAATCTAGTGACGTATGGCTATAGACTGTGTGCGTTACTTTTTCTTTAGTGTGGTAAGTGATTATTTATGATGTATTAACTGATTTTAGAAGGACTTAAACAGAATTCAAATATAAATGTAATTCTAATATCAACCATCCAATTATCTCATAGGTACCCACAAGAGAAGAGTGTATAGGTTGTTGCTAAACTAATGCGTCCATCTTTCGACATTTATCAAGTTGGTTTACGTTAAAAGCTATGTAACATGGTCGAGCCCAAGTGTTGTGAACAGGGTGTCATTAAAAAATGTTGTGATTATAAAATAAGACTGTGTTGTTAGAAATTCTATTCACGTAAAGCATAATCATACTCTATGAAATACTCGAGAACGCGTTCGCCGGCGATGCAGTGGCGCAAGCAGCCAACGTAGCGCAGACGCGATAAGCTCCGGACAAAGTTTCAATTACGCTCGCTGTAATTAAGTGTTGGCAGAGACGGCGGCGAACTTTTCTCCTATCAAACCGATTCACTTTTATCGACCATGGGATCGACTTAATTTTTGTAGACGTCCTTTCCTACGACACTCGGCTTTGTGCTCTGCTGGCTTCCAATTTCAATTTGGAATGGAATTTTAATGGAAAGACTGCGGACATTCCAACGTAGGATGCGAAATGTTCGCTTATCGGAAATTATTTTGTAAGCGCAAAGAAACGGCCAACTTTTCGTCATTAACTTTATTACGGTTTCAATTGTGTATCAGTTTTGTTTCTTCTTAAACCCAATGAGTGTATCTATTCTGTTGATGTTAAGAGGCTATATGTATATGATTTAGTTATAGATAATATAATATGAATTTTGTTGCACAGGTCTCTTTTCTATATTTTTTTATGGGAGAAGGTAGCAAGCGACCTAGCGGTTCACCTGATGTTAAGTGACCGTTACCCATAGGCATCCGCAACAAGCAAAGTAGTTGCATATGTGTTGCCTACTTTTAATGGACAGAGTAAGAGATTGACAGGAAAAAGGATATTTCCTTTTCCTTTTCATCCCCTCCCAATCGAATTCTCTTCCCCTTCGTATCCTATACTTATTAGGAAAGAATGACTGAGACTTTGAGTTACAGCAAAGTAAATAGAGTAGGTAGACCAATTAAGTTTTAACATTAAGATCAATTATAAAGTTTGACCGAAAAGTAGCACGTGATGTACCACCTACCAGCAACGCAAAATACATGAACAGTTTAACGCGACAGAAAAGTACTTTTTAATTAAGCAAAGCGACCATTATTGCTTCTCTAAATGTGTATAACGGAATGGATTTTTTGTATTTTTGGAGAAGTTGTATTTTTTACACCCTAATTCCATTCGATCCGATTCATATTATTAATTTAATAACGAATATTTATGAATATTATTATTTTTATTTGACTGTTTAAAACTGAAAGCAATTTATTTTATTCCGTTTCAGTCTTTAGTTTTTATGAACATTAGTATTTGTAATTTGATACGTAATAACTAATCACGATATTTACTTAATAATCCTTGATGACTGAGTTTTTATAATACAAAAATATTACCTTTAGTTCGGAACTTTTATGCAGATTTTCTAACAAAAAAGCTGAATGAACAAAAAAAAAGCTTTCAATCATTAACCTCGAATTATATTCGATGCATATGTAAAATCAATCGTTTCCACAGCAATTATAAAGTAATAAGCCTTTCGTCATAGTAGCGGTTGTCGTTTGAAGTACAGACCGATACGAATTTTACATCTTAATACGTAGATTCGTTTGCATTTCACACCTAACTAATTAAGTTATTATCGATTGACGAACATTAGGAGCAATTGTCAATTCGACAGGCTACAAATGTGTGGTTCACGGCCGGACGATTTGAATCGTTTTTGATCGCGCTGTAGGTGCGCAATAGTTTTGGATTGGATAATTTTAAACGTGGCTGCCGACGTAGGGCAAGTCTCCCCTAATTTGTTTCGTGCCTAAGTTTGGAGTTGAAAGGCGGGTCGGGCGTCATATTGCCGGGACAACTTAAAATATCCCTACATCTATTCGCCCGTAGTTGTTTTGTTACGACTAAAATTTAGTACATAAGACAATTGTTCATGAGTATATTTAACTCAGTAATCATTTTTATTCCATTTATGTTGAAATCATGATAGCCCTTAAATGAGATAAGACTTAGATATAAGATGAAAGGTGAGACGACGGGTTAGGTCGTCTTAGGTGCTTAAGCAAATTTTAGGAAGAACATTAATATATGTCCTCATCAGAAATTCTACAGAAATGTGGATACACGAGTAATACAAAGCGGTCTTCAACAAACGACATGATTGTTCTATTAAATCAAACAAACTTCATAATCCTTAATTTCGACAGAGATTTTTTAAATAACTTAATCATTGCATATGCATAGGTAAATCCATAACGAACTGACTTAACAATTTAACTATTAATTTTTCAGGAATATTGTCTTTGGAATAGTTTTGTCTAAATTTACATTTACTGCCTTGTTGATTTAAAACATTAACTTAATGAAATCGGTGATAAACTCTAGACATTATGATTTATTAAAAATATGATAAAAATATTGAATAATTTACATCAGATGCCATTTATCACGACGTTATAAAAGATTATACAATATATTATATACTTCATTTCAGAAAATAAAATTATCAGTAAAACGTACCGTTTACTATCCTTATATAAGGAAACAAAGTCTAAATTAAACTACATATTATGACTACTGTATAAATTTAACTCACCATAAAATCCGTGATTTCTTTTTCAACATTATGTTATTATGATATTAATCATAATTTACGAAAATTTATTATTAAATTTTCGTAAATTATGTATTATGTATGTATTGTATACATAATACATAATTTACGAAAATTTAAAAAATAATTGCAACGTCAACTGAGAGAATGAAGCATCTCCTACTACTGACGTACTCGGCGGTGGCGTTGCTGTCAAAAATTAAAATTCGTGTGGAAATTTGAAACGGTTGACAAAAATATTTCGAAAAAAATGTTATTGTCTCAACGTTTGTATGGCGCTTGTTAAATTTATGAGGCAATAAGGAAGTGTCAATTCGAATTATATTTTGACGAAAGGGTTGAATGGTTCATTGTGCAAGTATCTTTGTTGCTTTTTTAAGGTTTTGTGATGTCCAAGTTAATGCCCGTCATTGTTGTACGGGCCTATTGTTTTCCTTGTAATGTTTTATTATTTGTTTTTATAATTTTTTGAGTGCCGTTTGTCTGAATCTATGTGGGCTGAAGTAAAAAGTCGAGCTTCGGTTTTCCGTTTCTATTAAATCTTTATAAAAACGTCTTTGGTAAAAAGTATGACCTAAAATTTATGACGCATTTGACAGCGTTAAAAACGTAAGATTTTTATTTCTAAAGTCATCTACTCTAATTCACCCTTTACGTAGTGTAGTTTGGTTAAACTAAAGTGTATAAAATATTTGATGTATTAGTCATACGAGCATTACAAAAATTAGAAGTATATCTAACTATCCACAAAACGAGATTAGTATAGCATTTATATGAATATAATATGAAAATAAGTGGCATACGTGCGGCCACTTCGCATCGAACCCACGTCCATTTGCGGAGGGGCATTGCGATTGCATCCGCATCGCAGAGGCGTGTGCATTGTCTGCATTCATTGTAGGTGCATTACAGTGCAACAGGGCCATATATCAGCCCATTACGTCTGATTGTGGACGCCGTCTGCATTGATTAAGGAAGGTCGCTTGATATACTCCTCGTCTGCACAGCCAGATGCGAGTACTTGGGTATCTTATAACATTGAACACTTTGCCACAATTGAACGTGATCATTACTAACGCTTTTGTAATTAATTTTGAAGGTTTCAAGTTTTGTTAGTATAACATTGAACACATGATTATTATTTGTGTTTAAACATTCGCTTAGTATGAAAATAAATTTTAAAAAGTTTTGAAAACTACCAAGAAAATATCTAATACTAAATACTTAAAGAATGTCGGCTAATTTCTGATTTTCTTTTAAATTCCTCTTTTAAAACTCTTGTACATTCATGAGACATTGATGATTTGAGTTCCCCCTCAGAAAAAAAAACGAGTATGTTAATAGCTATGAAGAGCTTAGAGAACGACTTTATTACAATAATGTGTATTATTTAGATGGTTTATAGAGGTAAAAAAAACGATTTAATTTCTGTTTAAACAACATTTTCACTCTTTAATATTATTTCCTCGGTCTTGTAGTCAATGTTTATGCATTGCACGTCGCTGACAGTACATTATTTACAATAATTGATATTTCTATCACATTCCGATATTGTGGCGCCATTTAAATACACACAACGCGCAAATACGTGGGATAACAATCGTCTCGGAATACGTGAGGTATTTTGTATGTTTTAAATTGTTTTTCCCACAGTTAACTTTGTCATTTTGTGTTTAGAGTCGAGTGCCAAGTGTTTCAGTGCTCGGGTCAAAAGAAAATATTTTGGCACTGATCGATTCATATTTCGTCCACACGAATGTTGTCTTCGTTGATTTAAATATACCGAAAAGGTCTATATTAAAGTTCGAATTCTTTTGATATTTTTTTTTTCGATTTTAAGCGCTACTTACTTTAATGTTTGTACTTTCTTTTATTAAGGATTCGCTTTTAACGAGTTCAGATTTATTATATTATGACTTAAATCCACTTCCTCCATGTTTCTTACTCTATCGCAGTGATTTATTTTAGTAGATATGTAGGTATACCGTTACTGTATCGTGGTACATTTGTAAAAGCAGTTATTAGACTGCCTACACACCTGCACTGTACAGTAAGAGTTATCATGAATTAAATCACTGTTCATTAGATAGATATAGTGGAGCCATTCGAATGTAAATAACTGGACGAAAGGATCATCCATTTAAAGCATGTTGCTAAAATTATAACGAACATGTAATTTCACGATTAGTTAAGATATTTTTAATATACAACATGTAAAAATAAAGCCAACGAACGGGTGTCTTAACTTATGTCAAGTGACGACAATCATGTTAGTTGCCAGCCCTTGTGCCCCAGGAAAAAAGGGAGTGGATTAGGAAATGGGGATAATGAGGAGATGCGATTTGATGGGAAAGAATGGGTACTCAAGAGCAGGCAGCTGCAGCCAACTCACTCATTAGGTAAACCACAAAGTCACAAATATCCTATTTCACGACAGCATTTATATTTTCGCGACATGAGGTAGGTACTTCTCCAGTCGAACCGGTCCATCTTGATTATTATGATCATAGTTTCAGTACGTAGCTAAGCCCAAAATTCGTTATATATTTAAAATAGCAATGTCTCGTCTACAAAAAAAGAATCGCGATTCTTATTTTGGCACAAACGTTTTGCCAATGGAAATTTAAACAAAATATTGAAGTAAAAATTGAATTTTCTACGCTTCCGCGAGTCCAGATGTTACGCTACTGAATATCTGAATTGAACAAGAGATTAGATTACGTAACATAAAAACAATATAAAAATGTAAAACATAAATCTAATTGATGTTATCTTTAAAAATTTATCTACGTTTTAATTATCTTACAACCATAAATAAGTGCTGATATATCTTTGCTCATGTCTTATTTTCATAAAATAATTATCATTTTGTATTCGAATAAGTATTGAATAATCAAAGACCTGTTTACAAATAATTAAACCCTTTGAGCAATTTTAAATAATCATAATCGTTTAAATCATCTGTTCAGGTTGACGTAACATTTTTAGGCCACTATTTTCTTCAGCAGGTAGCTTCCTTATTTTCATTCTAAAACATACCTAGCATACTTAATAGGTACGTCCCTAGAGGATTAATGTAAAGTTATATCAAATCGGTCTTGAATAAATTTATAATTTTAATATATTTAACTTTGTGACTCGATAGAAATCACTTTTAGGTGTCTGTATTGGTAGCTAACCCCCGGACGGAAGAGCACAACGTCCCGGGATACGTCTGTCATTGTAATGCAAATGTGTATGCTGTCTGCCTCACAATTACCCCTACGGTCAAGCGGGAGCCGACCGATGACCGAGCATAGCAACCCTCCCATTTAAAGCGATATCGACCCCACAAGTGACCTCCGGCCCGCAATTTTCACCTTTATTACACCGATCTAACTGCGCTTCTCCCGTGCAACTAGAGCACGACAGTTAAAGATATATTTCATGGAGATATGTTTATGAGTGTCGCTAATGCGGTGAAGTAGTGTGAAGGAATGGCGTAGCAATTGTGTGGACAGCTATTAAGGGCGCTGCGTGTAACACCGATCGTTATGAGACAAGGCTATCAAGCGATATCGTTGATAATCATGTACAACTCTGCCGCTACTGAAATTTATTACTGTTATAGCAACCGTTGGTCAAGAAATATAAATAATATTTTTAGAAATACGAATAATCAAGTACTAAATGAGTGAGTACTGTTGTACTGGCGAATGATTTCGAGAATAGACTTCAATTCTTATACCCCAGACGGCGCGTATAAACTGCTTTTACAGGTTTAATAATTATTTTTCTTATTCTCATATTTACAACGTTAGCCCAATTTATTTGCATATAACGTGATTAATAAAACATGCAATTTTTTTTTAACATTATAAAATTTTTAAATCTCCGTTCACGATAAATGCTGACTTCAACAACACTTTTCACGTCATTTCAGATAGTTCTTTTCAAAAAGTAAGTACATAGTTCAGAAATCCTAATTGTTTATATCTACATCTTTAAGATTAGGTATATCGGACAGTCGTGAGTACTTATAAATGTATAATTATCGACAAGTAGAAATTTTTGTTGAAAATTTACATTTATTACGATATTCTTTACGATTTTTTTATCTATATTTTTTTTAATCGATAGAATATTTTTTCATCACGTCCTACAGAACGGTAGTAAGACGATCTAATATTTAATTACTATGAGGATACCCCTAATGTATTCTAACCTTTTGGCCTCAGAGGCGTGATAAAAGTTAGAAACATCCTTTTGGGTAAGTTATTAACACCGCTGCTAATTGCCATATGTTGTACCCATGACATTGGTATATGCATATTAAAATTTTACAACAACGATTATTTCAGAGATAAAGCGAACATTATCAGAATAACCGAATACTGCTATGTTTTGTCATATAAGGTTTAAGAAGTAATCATTGCTGTGAGCACTTGGTAGTTACATCGTCTCTTTAAATTCAAAGTAGGTAAAATGAAAAATATATCTGTTCCAAAAACATAAAAAGATTTGACCCTACAATTTTTGTAGACAGTAAAATAGTCCATGACAAGCAATAAAGTAACCGCTCCTTATTTAAATTTATAGAACTGGTTACAAAAATTCAGTTCGCCGAACAATATATGCGGTTTCCATTACAATATATGAATACGAAAGGTTTAATGACCGCTGAAAACCGGTCGTTAATGGGGTACTTTCTTTTTACCTTTTGCAAACGTGAAACTCTTTGTTATATTTTTTCGGATCTGGTTCTGTTGTTGAATATAAATAGGATATGAACATGATGCCTGTAGCCGTCTTTTCATTCCAAAAAGCTGTGCCTCTGATTTCATTTACAATAAATTACATTACCCTTAAAATAACGAGGAGTTCGGAGGCCTTATTCTGGGAAGGGGAGAGGATTTGACGGGAAAGGGGATATATAGGACAAGAAAATATTCTTTTTTTCAATTTATACCCTCCTCTGTCCATTAGAGGTAGGCAACCGGTAACTCATTAGCTCGGTGCGGATGTTATGGGTAGCGGTCACTTAATATCGGGTAAACCGCTTGATCGTTTACCGCCTTGTGCTATATAAGAAAAACGAATAACATATTCTAAAAAAGGTTTTTTAAGACTATATATGATATAACGTCAATATTTATTAACATAACAATTATTCTAGAAGTTCCCGCATAAAAAATTAAGTCCAAGTCGTACAGCAAAGTTGTGCCGAACTTTACTAAAGACGTAAAAAATACGTAAATCTAAATTGATTTGCCGCGAGCTGATGGTGACTTGGACTGACTTTAAGATACTTGGCCTTTCTACTGAAAGGAAAAAGGCCCTCTGTAATTTTATAGCTTCCTTTGTAGGTAAATGAGGCATAAAAGTTTCTAGTCAAAGACGACGCACTGTATGTATACGCCATTTATATACAAAGGTTTATAAAATGAGAATAAAAGTAAAACAAAAATTCGAGGTGTTTAGACTAGACTATCCCCTGGGCACGTCGGAAATGTTCTCGTCTTCCTCGCAATTTCACAAACTCTGCACACACTGTAGCATTGTCTACCCATGTACCGCAAATAACCAGTTTAAAGTAACCACCCCACCTCCCTAGTTGCCATTATTAAAAGGGGAAAGAGGAGGAAATACGCCTCTGACGCAGGTTCTTGCTAAGCTGGTTCTGTTTAAGACGGAAATAACAAGACAGACTAGAAACTAAATTAGAATACATGTTTTCTAGAGTCGTTTTAAATGTATTTTCTTATGTTCTATTTTGTTTATGTTACTGTTCAGAATTGATTCCAATAGACATCGGCTTGACTATAAATATATAGAGTAATAAATGTTTCATTTAAGATTAAAACCATTAAAACTGTAATCTTTGGAACTTAGACTTATAAATACACATAACTGACAGATTAAATGCGTATGATTTCTTGAACTTCGCCATTAAAAACATTAGGAATAAAATTATAGCAAAGTTGAAAAGAATTCATAAATGATTATAAAAATACCAGCATTAATTATAAAACAGAGTTTGCACCACGCGTCCATATTTTAAATGTTGAGATAAAAAAAATCATTGATAATGGTCTTACATAACTTATTTTAATATAAAACGACCAGCAAGCAAGACCTCCCGCACCGCCCGCTCGTGATATTAAAAATCATCAAAATACCCTTTCTTCAATCAAACCATATGGTCCAACAATTGTTGGATGTCTCGACTCTATGCGGCAACCTGCGGGCGGTATTATTTAAGCGCGCCATATCGATTTATTTTATCCAAAACTGCTACAATTATGACATTAATTCAGATCATAAAAGCAATAGAATCTACGTATAAAACTCCGGAAAAGAATAACTTTATTTGAAGCCGGTGCCGCGTTAACAAAAATGATTCGGTCGGCTGTCGTCTTTTTTTTAGTTTTGTAGACACGTTCATATATAGTAGTGAAAGATTGGGGACCGAGGAAGGTGTGGGAAGAACGCCGAATCAGACGATCCCGCGCGGGAGATCGACCATAGATAAATTGTACGGTACGCGGGCGTTTCGGAGTCGCTTATTCGAACGCTCACAATGGGTACACAACTATAGATTATACTTAAACCAGTTATGTAAATGCACCAGCAATAAGTTCAATATTTAAAGGTCAGAATATTCTACAGCCGACGGGTGATTATTTTTGTAGTTTCATTTGCAATCGAGGACTGGATTATCATAGTAAATTTTGTTAGAGCGCCATTCCTGCTGCAAAACCGGCCGTAAGAATACGTGCGAATCTATCTATATATATTTTACTATTCTTTATTTCTCGTTTATGTTATGTTTTAATGATATGGCTCTTTAAATTCAATGTTTGATGACATTTTAAAAGATTAATGACTGTTATATTTTAACTCCTACGATAACTTAGCTATTAAACGCGACAATACGCATCAGATAGCGCTGGATAACGTAGGCATTTATTTATACCTTTTTATTGGCAATCTTCCAGTTTGGACATGGCTACTAAGACTTGTGGAGTGTGGCGCGAAGTAAACAAAAAATAACAAGAGATAACTCTGATCTGATCGACAAGGTCGCACAGTAGAGAAGTATCGACAAATTTAACAAAAACATTTTCCATTCGTAGGTCTAAGACAGAATAAATAAAGCAATAAGTTATATTTTACGTCGTTCAAACTTCCCGCGTAAGATTGCTATTGTTTTCTGTTTTAAATTGTTTTTCTTGCTGTAAATTATCGCTTCATGAAATTTAAGGTGGGTGTTATTCTTCGCCGTTATTTCCTATATTCAATATAAGCATCGGGCCCCAGCGCGCTGAGACTCAGATAAGGGGGGCATTAGCTCAGTAGGTACGGGAAAAGGGCTGAATTTGTGGCCGACAAGGGGTCATTAACTGACAATCTCTTTAAATCACTTGTGGATCCTCCCTGTGGGCTTGGTCGGGCTTATTACTTAGGGTGCGCAAGGGATGCTTCGAGGGTATTAAGAAATTTGAGCCGCTTTCGTTAAATATGTATACCTGAGGCTTCTTGCATAAGTAACCGTTTACGTTATAATTCTGCAAATATTGTTCCTTGATTTACAGTCGAGAAAAATGTAAAGGATTCAAGGATTTGATTTGTCAAGATACATTAGCTAGGTACATACTATATCTTTTGTGTATTTACATCGTAAAATAGATTTCTTTTTTGTTTCAGTTCCCTTCCGTTGATAACATTTCTATATATATATATACTAGTGGACCCAGCAGACGTT
>DWTW01000804.1:0-14488 GCA_018246275.1 Papilio slateri | reverse complement strand
GGCATATTGTGATCGTATTTAAGCTTTGTAAGTATATCTTTTTTAATGTTAATATAGAAAACTTACCTCATATATAATTACTTATTCCAAATTAGCATAAATTAACATTAGTATTGAATATAAGATTAGCTATTGAAACGAAACAAACATCAAAAACCATAATTTCTTTAGTTTCTCTTTTTTAAATACAAGTATCTGCGATTACTTCGATGTTACATAATGTATATAACGTGTTAAATAAAGTATATAATACATAGTTTACCTTTCAACTGGGATCTGCTAACACATTAACCGCAATACCTGTATTAGTTTTTTTATATCACATGATAGGCGTGCGCCTGATAATCAGGGAAAGACCGCACAATTAGAAAAAACTGAACTTATAACCGAGAAAGGTTTTAGGGCTTTCGAACATGTCCATTGACAATATCCCGTGAACCATTCACTTTTACGTTTCTTCAAAATAAAAATAAAAACTAGAAATACATCTATGTGAATTCCAAGCAAAAATGAAATAAATTCGTAAATACAAACATGCTATTACGTAGTTCAGAATTGACGTAAAAGGTGTTAAGTATTATTTCATTTGCATGACGAAAAGCAGTTAGTTACGTGCGGTGTCGTTGCGAATGTTTTACAATAGATAAACCCGGGCCCATTGTAGAGCTGGCCGTTGGCAGTAAGCAATAGTGTACAAAAGTGCGAAACGAATCATGTAAATGAGTAAAACACTCTAAAATAAAATAACGCAAACGTATTTTGTGACGATGACGAAATTTATTTCCCGTCGCGTTCTGTTTGAATGACCGAGTGGATATGAAATATTATTCCTGAGTAATTTTTCTCTTAACTTTGAAGCAATACGTGTAAAGCTATTGTCCAAAAAGAATAATAACGCTTTAGATTTCACTCAGTAGTATTCATCAGGTACAGGTCGTTGCAGCGTAGGCCTCCCACAAGATGGACCGATGATCTGGTTAAAGTTGCGGATGAGGGCGGCAGGGAACCTATCTTTCGATCGACCGATCAATGGGGGAGGCTTACGTCCAGCAGTGGAGAAGTTGAATTGGCTGAAGAGATAGAGAGAGTATTTACCCCCCCTTTTTATCACATTACAAGTTGCATTTCCTAAAATCGGTTTTTAGCACTCGCCTATATTAGAAAAGGAAACTTTGTGTGAAATTTCACGTTCCTAGTTCTAATGGTTTGTCGGTGCGATGATACACATAGTAGATATAAACCTGAATAAAAAGTCTTCAAGTAAATTGCATAACCTTAAATAAATTTTATGATGTAGGAATAAACATTATATTGTATTATGTTTTTTAAATTTTGAGCATGCACACACTGTTTACAAAGGTCCAATTAGTTCCGCCTTACGTTCAACTGCTAAGTAAGCTTGCGGAAGAAATTTAAGAGCAAACAGTGGGCGATTGAGTTCAGTAAAGCAGAGAGGCCGGTTGCCTAACGATGTGCAGCGACAATGTTACAGTCAACAGACCTTTTTCATCGTGACTGGATGACGTAATACCACATTAAAGGTTGTGCCACGCGCCGCCGGTTGACTGTCTTTTACTTTCAGTAAAAATACACGAACCTAATTTGCTTGTTTGCTTAAGCAAGCTTGCATTTTCAACAAAGACATAAAGTAAATACGTAGGTATACACATAGTACATATGTTTTGACCCTGAGGTGAAACGCGATAATACTGACGCGCTTGATGACCCATAAATATACATAATTTGGACTCGAGTACGGCTTGCGACTGTGAACAGAACATTGTAGAGCCACCCGCGGCAGCAGCTGTGGCACTAATGAGTCGATGCGACCAACGTACCACGACTCCAAAGAATACGCACGCGAAATAAAAATATTCATACATCTGCGTCCTGACCCACAGACGATGGCACATGACCCTTACCATCCCTTCCAAATCTCTGTTTCCTTATCTCATTCCCCTATTTCCTACAAAAAGGTTTGCACTGCATCCGTAATTCTTCTGACTGTTACGGATGTTTATGGTTTTTGATGATCACTTAACATCACCATAAGTCTATTGTGAAAAAAATTATTATATAAAGTTCGATTCCATAAACATGCATTCCGCGACTTAGTTACGGTAGCATCAAAGTAAATAAGTATAACGTATCAAATCAATTATCGAAAGAAAACCATGAAGACGGCGTCTTAGTGCAGACCAGCAGTTGAAAGTGTAACCAATCGGAGACGAAGTAGTTTGACTATAGATAATTAATACCATAATAATTATATTATCTCGATTCTTTTTAAATAACAGTCGGTAAATGTTCCCATATCTATCTTAATATTGAATTTGCTAATATATATGGTTCAGACGTGGATATAAACCTTATGAAAACCCATATGACCAAATATCCTCGAAAACCAGCAGTCACTTTGGTACAAATAAGTTTGGTACAGATTCAGACAATTACAAAGTATATAGTTATGCTTTTTTCTGATATTTTTTTTCGTGAAGCTTAGGTAAAAATTATACAAATTCACTCAATCTATTTCTAAATATGAGGCATGTAGAGGCAAAACCAATAACGTTTACTTTTTAATACCGATATTCAGTCAGTATATTTTTTTTTAAATAATATTTAGCGTATTTACAAAAATCATCATATCACATAGATATTTATTGCGGTTCACACCAAAAGATTTCACACAATCATGTCCACTTATCCTTGGAGTAATGTTTTTTTGCAACTTCGAAACTAGGTTCCATTGTTTATCATCCCATACGCTAATAGCATGCTGTAAGACACACGAAGCCATTTAATATTTGTAATCAAATGACAATTTTTGTCGTGTCTTTTATTTTTCTAGGTACTTAGCACTTAGAAACAAATTTGAAACATATGTTGTTTACTTCGTCAACGTAATCAATCATGAGTAGATCCCCTACGACAGTTTCAAAATATAAATTGCTAATTACATCTTTGTCTAAGATAGATTATTTTTCAGTAATTAGGTTAGTGTTAATGCCACAGTCTAACAGACGCCTAACCTACCTAGACAATGTTGCAAGATCGTTATATAATTTGTTACCATGGCTGCGTTTTGAAATGCAAACATCGGTAACCTCATCACTGACTGTTCAGGTAGCAATAGAAGTGGCTCGTCGAACCGGAACGTACCAAATCTGACCGAGTTCGGTATTTGTTTTTGTTAGTATAAAATGTGGAAAACCTTGACCATTGCCAATCTTTTTAAAACAGTCGTTACATGACGTATTCCTGGCTCGTGGTTGTGTTTCTTATAATATAAGCCTCTATAATTTAGAAAGGGAATTTTCTATTAGTTCAGTATATGGTCCTATGGTACGGTACGGTCAATTTTTATACGTTTAAATCCTTGTCCGAAAAATCATCGCTTGGTATTTGTCTCCAAATAGTACAGGCACGTATCCAGTCCTTTTATCGTAACTAAAGAAAACATATTTTAAAAGCCTTCTCTTAAGTAAAATAGTTAGGAGTAATTTCTTATTATTTCACAAGTGTAAAAATTATTTTTCTATGGCCCTGAACTGAATACTCGTATATCTTAAAATGAAGCAACCCGCCAACTGATTGCAAAACTGAAATGCCTTTATGTGTCCACAGCATTATTAGTACTATTTGCATACGGAATACGAATCAATAAATGTCAATTGGGGTCCACTTTTTCATTGGCTAATAAACAAAAAAAAATTATAGCTTGCGTTGAATAACTTCAAGATAAGGACAATATGATTTATAGTTTTAAAACTAGGGGAACACATAAAACTCTAGTTAAATAATTTTTTTCGGTCTTCAACTATTGTAGATGGCCTGTTCTCAATCTTAAATATCATACAGCCGGTCGGATAAAGCAAGCTATCGATGCGTTAACTACTTTTGAGGGATAGAAAACGGGATAAACAGAAATAGAATATTACCTTCTTTTCCTAACCATCATATCCCCCATATAATCCTCTTCCCCATCCCATCCTTTTCTTAGGACTTTGACTAGGATTTTTCTTCCATGAAATAGAGTTGGTCTGATAGAGCCAGTACTTTGAAATCATTTATTAAAATCACCAATATCATTACCATTTAAATCCAAATAGTAGTTGTTTCTTTGATATAGTTTTAGTCACAAAGTTTGAGAGATTGTTACAAGGTTATTCGACGCGGTTGAGCGTTACTTAATTGTTTAAAAATCTTATTAAAACATGATGATTTGTTTTGATACGAAATTTGAATTAAAATGCACAACTCTGTACACGAAACTAGACGACTGGTTATATATATATATATATACATTGGCTGGATGTCTGGGTGCTAATTGAGTGACATTAGTGGACGGATGCTTCGCATTCCACGCTAGCATCTTGTTAGATGACAGCGCTGGCTATCATCATCTACCTCCGAAAGAAATCTACGTAAAATGTAAATGGAAACGTGCTATAATATGCACGTAATATGTGGTGGCAGAGGTGTTGCATCGCCTGTTATCGCGAACACGTAATGTTCATGTTATATCATTACCTAACGTGTTAATAAACTCATATATCGTTTATCTAGACGTATCTTCGTCCAGATTTATGCACACGTAGCTCTTAGATACGTCCACTACGTGCACTACGTTTCATAGAAGATCCATGAGATCACCGCATTTAGGTTATAGCAGACTGCAGACAGCAGGGTTTTTACAAGAAACAAGTTTTGTATTTTTTTTTTTAAATGAGCGTTTTAATAAAATTATTTTTAATTATTACTCATTGTTTGAAACAACAAGGTAACTTATGGACTTAGGGTACTTTTATTGATGGAGGCTGAGATTCCCCGGCCAAACTAAGTCTCAATGAATGGGGTCTCCATTTCCTTTCCCATCCCCGTCCTCTTCTACTTCTTACCTTTTCTTCTTTCTTCTTTCTCGTCTTTTTCTCAAATAAAGGCTGGAAACACATTTCTAACTCTTTGATCATTGCGACGGTTCACTTAACATCAGTTGCGTCGCTTGTTCATAGCATATTAAAAACGTCTAGTTGCACAAACTTCAGTGAATCTAAGACGTACAGAAAATAAAGTAAAACTTTTATAATAATTCAAGTTAGAATTATATGATTATTTTTACTTTTAAGTAATTTAGTGCTGTCCATATCGCGCGGTAAAGCCCTTAACAAATACCGACGAAAGCCAAATGAACCAAAACCTCCCACCTGGGTCAGTATGGGTCATGGTCGTTGTATCATTATCTTAATGAAATGTTAATATCTCCAATTAACAAACAACCGGCCTCTGTCAATAAAGGTCGAGGCACACCGGGCCGTGATGCATATAGCGCTGCGCGAACGCTCTTATGTAACAGAGAAAGTCTTTTCGACGGCCTTCACCCGCTTTTTTACTCGGCCGGGTTACGATACGTCTTCGCGAAGGTTCTGATTTACAAAATGTTGGTTTTTACTATTAGTTCTCCTTTCGTACTAATCATGGCAGAACATATCACTTATACCGGACGAATGTAATTTAGATAGTGATAATTAATTAATTACTAATTTTTTCATTGTTCAACATGACAGGTCCAATTACCAACCATCCAACCAACCAACTACGAACTACAATCCACACCATCTTGATGGTTAGCATTCCACTACCGTGAGGTGCGGTTCTTGGCTCGGACAACCGTTGTGGAATGATATGTCGCCAGCGTTATTTCCAAACCAATACGACTTAGGGTCCTTCTAGAAGTTAGCATATTCCCTCCATAAAAGCCGGCAAACGCATCTGCAGTTCCTCTAGTGTTGTACATGTTAATGGGCGCCGTAGATCACTTATATTAGGCGACACGCTGCTCGTTTGCCCCTTCATAATATAAAAAATATATTAGATCAGAATCAAATCCAAATGATAAGTTAGCCTTAGGCGACTACTTATTAAAGAGCCTTTTACTAAATCCTAGTGTAAAAAGATCGGTGAGCGTGAAGGTCACGTCACCTACCGATTTCTAAATGTAACTTTATTCTACAGAAAACGGTCAGTGATAATCTTAATTGAAAACTCATTGCAGCCTTAAAGTCACAACCAATAAAACATTTATCCAGTGTTTATACTAGTATATTAAATTAAATTAAAATTATGAAGTTATAATTTATCCGACGCCGATATATCAAGTATATTGTGCAAGCACAAGATGTTGGTTACGATGACTTAAATTTTCTGCCGACCCGTTTTGTCGCAACGTACTGACGAAAGTTCGAGAGACGACCTTCACCCGAAGACGGCGGTTTTTTCACCGCAAACTGGTTTTTGGTTACGTAAGATTTGTTTATCAATACGTTCGCCATTATCGCGATGTCTCGTAACTATTTTAATAATTGCAACGCGATAGTGGAACGAGGCGATACATTTGCATTTAAGATCTTATTCACGGAAATTAGTTTGCAGGTAACCTAATACGTAGATTCTATATGGTTTCATCATCGAGTTACGGAAGTCAAAATTCACTTTTAAAATTTAATATTTATGCAAAGTTTTGAAATAGAAATAGGAAGTTGTAAAAATTGAAGAAGCGATGCTAGTTTAACGACGACTTTAAGGTGGTCAAAGATTCGACTTACACTTATAAGTTTTGGGCTAAAAATCACTTCGATTTTTTTTTATATAGACTTTGTATTGGACTTTTTTCATCTCATTTTGAAAAGTATTATATATTTTTTTCACAAGAATATATATGATTCTTCTGTACTTGTGTTTGTCACCAACTCCACCTAAATGGCTCGACCGATTTGAATGAAATTTTGTGCGTAATTGGACCTGGTAGGTGGCGCTGCCATCGGGTTCGAGAAGATTATTTTAAATATTATGCCGTAAGCTGAACCCGCAAGCAAGACAACGTCTGCTGGGTCCACTAGTTTATAATAATTTTATAAATTCATTCTTATTTCACGTAACATTATAATGAGTAAATCGCAACAAATAAGAAAATACGAAAGATAACTTCAATTATACATTCCCGCTACTAAACTAGATGTCATAATATTACGAGGCGTATAAGTGACTCACGCAAACAACATACTGCCTCGCACGGATTACCACAATGGCAATAACCGACAGCACGCCCCAATAACCAGGCAAAAAATACAATGCAAGCATTGTTCTTACCTGTAATTTATGTTAAAACAAATAACTGACATAAAAAGAATATGTTCAACAATGTTTGACATAAGTTTATTTAATTTAAAGCTTCCGATTCCACGAAAACACTTTATTATCATTCTTGACTGTCGCTATAAATGTTAATATCTTGATGAAATAAAATAAACAAAGAATAACACAAGAAAAAACTTTCATATTCGTTTCTTAAATTTAAAATTTAGAATAGTTTATTTTATTAAACTCTTAGTTCCTATTGCATAACCAGAATGCAGAAAGTTGGCAAAGCAACAACTCGCGCCGGAGAGTTTGAAGTAGCAAAGGACACTTCCTGATTAGTTAACCTGTTGACAATTTTTAAACAATATATATTGTCACTGACAGCGGTCTACGTTCACTTTCACGCTGCCTCCGCAGCCGGTAATGCCTAGGAATTAGATCACATCTTCCGCACTAGTAGGAAATAATACCTCTCACTTACGCAAAGATACTTTAACGCTATCTCATTCACTTCGTGTTATTTAATTGCAGTAATAACAATAAAGTGTATGTATAGAATTATTATGTTATAATTGTCGTAATTGTCAATTTAACGTTTTTATATCTCATAAAAACACGATCAATTTTCTTAAATTCCCTTATTTTATCATGTCTAAATAACTAAAAATTTTGCAAATAAAATTACAAACCTTAGATACATTCGGGTACATATTTGAAAAGGCGATAAAAACATAAATTATCCGTAAATCGCTTTATCGTAAAAATTAGAAGCGAAATTTCTGAGGCGCTATCATTTATAACTTTATATGCATTCATAACCTAAATTACTTAAAAGTACTTACCCACCTACACTTCCGTCTGACGCAGTCACGTTAAACTTAGAAGTTAAAATTATTAAATTTGCATTACCTGAAATAGATGAAGAGTACATTTTAAAGATTAGAAGGTAACAATAAAATCTTTGCTAGCTATGCTAACATTGCGACATAACTAATTATAATGAAAACCGAAACAGCTCGGTAAATAAGAGATTGTCGTCATTGTAAATTGAATAAACACAAAAATACAAACAACAGGTGAATAACACGAGCTAGATTTAAATCGAGAACAAAATCTAGCTTATGCTTATAAAAGTTATGTGATTAGATAACAAATTGAAATGATAATCATTTAAAACATGTTAAGTTGAGCAGCAATAATAGTTCCTGAATGTAGCGATAAAGTTGATTATGACTACAATAATGATGCAATAAACGGCGAGATAGTCACCGATTCAAACAAATGTTTATTATACAACTATCATATAACTTGAAAAAAATATTGGAAAATATACGATATCAATAGTATTAGTACATTTGAAATATATAATAATAATGGGAAATAATTCATATTTTCTTTTCATATTTTCAGACGCGACAGACGAGCACAAGAATCCCTTGCCGCAATTGCGATGCGGACTAACATGCTGCTGTCCCGTCGACTAGAATCTGCAAGCGAAAAGAAGGCGATGAGAAGAACTAAGCCCCCGGACAGACAAAAGCAAACGATTCAATAATACACGAATCTAGTCTCGTAACATAAACCAAAGCTATTCTTCATTTCGTATTTGCAAAACTCAAACAGCCAACCAGTGACACTCAAACCATTAGTTTAAGAAATTTGGTTACTAGCAACCTTTTTTAAAAGGAAAATGGGTCTACATGTACTGTTAGCTTCAACTGCGCTGAAGACCATCAGCGTTACTGGACTGTGGGTGATACCACTACTCCTTGGAGCACTCACGTATCACAATTACAGTTCATACGACCCTGAAGCTAAAGTTCTGGATAAGGAACCAAGGAGAGAGTACGATTTCATCGTGGTCGGCGGAGGATCAGCTGGAGCTGTGGTAGCAAATCGATTAACTGAGGTGAAAGACTGGAATATCCTATTATTAGAGACCGGTGAGTGATCTTTTGAATTAATACAAACGAAAGAAGTAAAACTACATAAAAGTAAAGTTGACAGATTAGAATTATTAAATCAAGTGCCTATCATCTACAAAGATGGATAGATACATAAATATTTACTTTTAATTTTAGCCACAATATTATTTTAAACGTAAATTCCATTCAAGGCAGCCTATTAACTTTACTAAATGATTGGCTTTATGAGGAATATTTAAAATTTTAAGATTTACTGCAGTTAAAATCTAGGTGTAGCACTCTCGACTCTTTTATACATATTTAAGACCATTTTTAATGTTAACAATGTCATTACTCAGAAGATTGTACAGAAATGTTATTATGCAATGAGTTGTGCGTAGAATACGGTTGTTATATTATTGTGCTGAAATCGCAACAAATGGTCAATTTACAAAATCAATGCGATTACTGATCCCATTACTGCTTCTTCTTCTTCTATGATGGCTTTTCTTCTTCTTTAAGAGCAACTTAGACTTCAGATAGAAAACCTTGGTGTGGGCTTTAATGTAATTTAGTAAACCGAACTAAGACGAAGCGGTAGGTCTTCTGAGGTAGATTTTCTTGGGAGATTCCATTGGGCGCGTTTACGATTGCATTTGTAGCATTAACTGAATTCAGGAGTAAAATTACTTTAAAAATTGTATATTATACTACTTACTACTAATCCTAATATGAAATTCAGTTTAAGTAAACACCTCCTTTCTCTAATCGACAATAATCAGGGTAATTTACAATCTTCAGGTCCAGACGAGAATGAGATCACCGACGTCCCTTCGTTAGCGGGCTACCTACAGCTAACGAAGCTCGACTGGCAGTATAAGACAGAGCCTACGCCATACGCGTGCCTTGGATTCAAAAATCATAGGTGTAGTTGGCCACGAGGAAAGGTACCTAACTTTTCTTAGAAATCCACCCGATTCTAGTATTAATCTGAGCAAAAAAGGTTTATTTTTTAGTATGTAAACATTGATGAACCCGCACCTGGTACCACAACCTCACAAGATATTGTCGTGATGTAGAGATATTTTAATAGTCTGATAAGTGACATGCTGGAAATCCAATCCAAATATTAAATATCTAAATATCACTTCATTAAAATATTGTAATTTTGCAACCATTGCTTAAAAAAGATGGAAACTAAGAGAGTTACAAAATTTGGACATTTTGTAACTCTTTCTGATGTTTTTAAAAAGAATATATTACCTATAAATTCTCAATAATTATTTTAAATAATTATTAATTTATTTAATATGGCTCGGACGTGTTAAAATGATAAATAAAAGAATATTGACAAGAGAAATTTATGTTGCGAAAGCGAATGGCAGTGTTGGTAGGAGTCGTTATAGGTGAACTTAATCCGATTAGATTAGTGAAATACTAAAGAAATGCGGTATTAAGTATATATGAAAACCGGGATATGTGCCAGGACAATGCCAAATGGAAATCATGTCTGTCTTCACCTCTAGGTTTTATTTATTTATCACGAAAATCTCTTGCTAGTGGGCCTTCTCCTTCTGCTGTTGGCGTGGGCGATATTAATGGATGTTTGTGGTAAATCAATTTGGATTGTACCGCTTTAATAATTGTACTTAATTTACTTTTCAGGTGCTTGGTGGTTCCAGTGTACTGAACTACATGATATACGTGCGAGGCAACCGATTCGATTTCGATCAGTGGGAATCGTTCGGCAATCCTGGATGGGGCTATCGAGATGTACTTAAATATTTCATAAAGTCTGAAGATAACAGAAATCCATATTTATCTAAAAGCCAATATCACGGAAAAGGAGGTTATCTTACAGTTCAAGAAGCACCATGGAGAACGCCTTTAGTGGCTGCATTCGTTGAAGCAGGAGTTGAAATAGGGTACGAAAATAGAGACATCAATGGAGCAGTGCAGACTGGATTCATGATCGCACAAGGTACAATCAGGCGTGGCTCTAGATGTAGTACAGCAAAAGCATTTTTAAGGCCAGTGCGGACAAGAAGAAACCTAGATATATCACTCAATTCTCAAGTTACCAAAATCTTAATAAATCCAAGTACTATGAAAGCCTATGGTGTTGAATTTGTAAAACACGGCAAGAAAAGAGTAGTTTTTGCCAAAAAAGAAGTAATATTGTCTGCTGGTGCTATAAACAGCCCACAAATACTCATGTTGTCTGGAATAGGTCCTCAAGACCACCTAAGGGATGTTGGAATCAAAGTTTTAAAAGATTTACCTGTTGGTGAAAATTTGCAAGATCACGTTGGTGTGGGAGGATTAACATTTCTAGTCGATAAACCTGTAGCGATTGTGCAAAATCGTTTCCAAGCCTTCCCAGTTACGATGAACTATGTAATTAATGAAAGAGGGCCAATGACCACCTTGGGGGGATTAGAGGGCATTGCCTTTGTGAATACAAAATACGCCAATAGTTCTGGCCTTTGGCCCGACATACAGTTCCACATGGCTCCAGCGTCTTTCTCATCAGATAACGGGCAAATTGTAAGAAAGATTTTAGGTCTCACAGATGAGTTATACGACACTGTATATAAACCCATTGCAAATAAAGATGCATGGACGATAATGCCACTTTTATTGAGACCAAATACAAGAGGGTACGTGAGGCTAAGGAGTTCTAATCCCTTCGACTACCCGATTATGAATCCGAGATACCATGAAGATAGATTAGATGTAAATCGTTTAGTGGAAGGAATAAAAATCGCTTTGCAAGTAGCAAACGCATCACCCTTCAAGCAATTCGGTTCAAGACTTTACATGAAACCTTTACCTAACTGTAAGCAATTTGTATTTATGTCCGACGAATACATTGAGTGTCAAGTGAGGACTATATCAATGACGATATACCATCAATCTGGTACAACCAAAATGGGACCTTCATGGGATAAGAAAGCTGTAGTAGATCCACGACTACGAGTGTATGGTATTAAGGGACTTCGAGTTATAGATGCCAGTGTTATGCCAACTATAGTAAGTGGTAATACAAATGCTGCAGTAATTATGATTGGTGAAAAAGGAGCTGATATGATTAAGCAAGACTGGTTAGCTCACAAGCGGTGACGAAAGTGTTACATATCAATAATGTTATAAACTAATGTTATAAACTGAAAGTGATTCCAAATATACCTAATTTATCGAATACTCTTAGTTTGTAAATCGATATTAAGTAATTTGTATAAAGTGTAGGAGTTGCCATAGGAGCTATATTTAAGAATCGGAGTGAACTTGGGAGTTTAAGAGTGCATAGTATGGTGAGCTCATGTCATATATGTTGTTAGTTACTTAAGTACTTAGATAAAAATACTCACCTCGACACCCCGGGCGTTTCAACTACTAGGTCTTGTCGTTTTAGTATGACGTGATTGTCATTCAAGGGTCTCTTTCTTATCCTCTCACCTCATCTCCTCTTTCTTATGGGTTAGCGGTTCTTCGAACAATGTGGCGTGCTAATTATCGGTTCGTTGACTAAATTTTCCTTTTTTTCCGTCTGTCGCAGTTCTTGCCGACTACACAAACTACTAATAGTTTTTTTTGTTCACCATGATCATTATAATCAAAATCAATTTTGGTAGCTGGATCTGACAATTAATAGTCCTATTCTATCTATCTAATCCTATTCTAATTTACTATATTAAATTTAAGTTCTCACGCCTATTAAAACAAACCGGTCTAGGCCTCGGGTATGGCAACATCTTATGCACGTTCATCAATTATCTTTATTTATACAATAAAAAAACAATTAACTATTACGTCATTCACCGGTAATCTACTTAACTGATACGGCAATCGTCTCATACACATATTGTCTCAGATTCAGTAATCCTCTATTCCTGAGCTCATTAGAGAGACAGTAAATAAGATTATGAACAGTAAAGGATCATTACAAGAGTGTACTCGAAGACCATATGAGGGTAACTGTTCCAATAGCCAACCCTCGAGAGTATACACTCATAAGATCTTCATATAAGATATGTTCTGACCATTTGATTGATACCATACCAGCCAAAAGTTTCATCAAAGCCACGATAATATTATAATATCTTCATACAAAGACATTAAAATCTAAGTATTAGGGGTTAAAATATGAAATTGCCGTTTCGCACTGGAGAAATTCTATAAAAAAATTGTGTAGTGTAAAATATGTGTATTTAATGAAAGTACATATTTATCTTCATTATATTATATATAATTTTGCCATCTCTCGGAAAGTAATTTGTTAATGTCTTTGTGGTAACACTCTCGGGACACTCAACAAATTGTAGGAAAGCATTTTATATTGCTTACTGGGAAGAACATTTTACTTGGTAAAAAGTTGTCCAAATCGAGGAAAAAATAGCAGTCCTTCGACTACCATTTTTTCCGCTATTTGTAACTGTAGGTCCTGGGGTGTTCAAACGGTTTTTTGCGTTTTCATGGAGTAATAGTGGTAAAGATCGGTTGACGAGTCGGGGCTGTCTCGCTGCGATTTTTGCCATCGTTGTTCGAAGTTCAGTACAGTAGACACTTGTTGATATTGCTTGACCGAATCTTAGAAAACTGTAGATAATTACACCGTGACGGGACAACCAAACAGTTACTATCACTTTTCTATGGTAAGCTTCGTTTTAGGGCATTGTTGCGTCGTTGGACCTGGAGTCTGCCATTGCGTTTGTCGCTTGCGATTATCGTAAAGAATCCACTTTTCATCACAGGTTCGCCCCAAAATTCCTTTATTTCTGAATGAAAAAAAAAACAATCGAAAGTCAAACAATCGACTGTTGTGTATTTTTTAGGTTCAGAATGTCCTAGTCGTCATGTGAAAAAAGGCTTATCTTATGAAATTTCACACCAAACAGGTTAAATTTTAATCCAAAGTACAGGCGTACGTGAAAATTCATATTTAAAGCCCTATTATAAAACAGCAATTTCATATTTAAAGCCCTATTATATTCCTAGTGATTTCAGAATCTAACTGTTACGTTGCGTATCTTGATTTACAATCGAAACAAAATTTGTACTGTGAAATTCAAAATAGTGTTTTTTTATTACAATTTTGTTTTTGACTTAGTTTGGTTTCGGCGTTTATATTCCGGCGGTAGGGTCACCCAATGTCACGTAGTAGAAACGCGATTAATACTCCTAATAAGATAGCTAAAAGAGATGTTTCATATCTATGTCTATTCCAATTCCGATTCAAAGGTCCAATAGAATTAGAAGAAAAGCTTTGAGTGTCGCGAGAGAATTGAAGATACAGCATAAATCCTAATCTGATAAAAAACTGACATTTAATATAACTTTTTTATCTTTACTGTTTGTGTCATGTGCCATAAATTTTTATGATAACTCTTGTCCTTTTTAAGCGTTTGTTCTGTTATCGGTTGGGATTAATTTCGATTCATATT
>DWTW01000803.1:0-14499 GCA_018246275.1 Papilio slateri | reverse complement strand
TTCTCGAGTCAATTCCATTTTCTTAACGACTAAACAAGTTTGACAAGACCTTGTGACAAGACCGAGAATCTTTTTTTTAAATAAATAAATGGTATTCGATTTTCAAAACCAAGGAGTTTGCAATTAAAAAGATTTTAATATAACAGGAATAGTGGAAATATTCCATTCCCGACACTTTTAGTGCAGCCCTCGTATAAACCTTCCTCTTGTATCACTCTGTCTATTGATGAAAACCGCATTGAAAATTCTTGGTTTAAGTCAGCGAGCGATTTTAGCAGTTTATGTAAACTTTACTTCAAATCATAATTTAGAGATTTAATTTCTTACAATATCATTTATTACATAATATGTCGTGATATGTCGTAACTAAAGTCGTCAACTAATTGGACAACTTCGGAGACGTTTACTTAAAGTTCAACTCTCCAATCAAATTGGGCCAACATTCGCGCAGTGACCACTAGGTTTACAGCGAGTGTTTATCTCGCATATTTACACTTTCGGTATATTGATTAAACAGCCTCCGACACTCATCAAGAGACAACATCAAGAGTTTTGTTGAACAAACTGTGCAAGTCTATCCGCCTTTTTTATAATAGAAGGCGGCAAACGAGCAAGCGGTTCACCCGATATCAAGTGAACGCCATCCATAGGCATTTGCAACAATCTAATTAGTTGCATGCGTTGCCTACCTTTTCATGGACAGAGAAGGGGATGAACAAAAAAGAAGGATACCTATTACCTTTTCCTGTCCATCCTCTTCCCCATCAAATCCTTTCAAAGTCAAAGGGGAAGCCCTTTCTATCCTTTCCTATTAGAAAAGAATAGGAAGGAGAAAAGGACTAGGATTAGGCCTCCGGCACGTCACTCATCAGACGAAACGCAGAAAGACTTTTACTTCACGCCTGTCTTCTGTGAGGTAGTGGTATTTCACCGGTCGAGCCGGCCAATTCGTGCAACAGATGTTGTTACTGGCTCAACCACTGTTAAAACCTACCTCCCAACATGTAACAAAAAACCTGTTACCTTGGAAATTATAATTTCAACCGAAACGCAAAAGTTCAAATATGTCCTCTCTCTACCTGGCGAGGTCTCGGTACTTCCCCGATCGAGCCGGCTCATCCATGCTGCAACAGCTGCTACTAATGCTCGTTGTTTTATAATTATTATTTTCATGCCACACACACACAACCATCTCTGGATGATTCTACATTACTGGCGAGCCGATAACGAGGCGATTACTGGTGGATTGTATTTAATTCTATTTGATGTCCTACTTCAAATAGGATTTAAAGGTGCGAAGGTTAGCTGATTGCAATACTCCGAAAACCAACCGAACCCAAAGCATAATAATGTACCATCGCCTCAAAATCTAATCCAAGCACACCTTACAAGTTACATACACAAGTACTTCGATCGCTAGACGGCGTGGTTGTACAAAATGTAACGGCAACACTGGCTTACTATTTAAGTATAATGTAAAACTAGAATAATTTGCAAAACAACACAACTTAGATACGTTTGTTGCGATATTGGTGGCTCCCAGTAACACTGTACGCGTAGCAGACCTCAGCGTTGACACTAATCAGACAGAGGTAATTAAACCCGATCAGGGGCACCTTTCGATTTTAAAGTGGCAAGTCGATTTGCAACTCTTGTAGGGTGACCACAAAACTAAACTAAAATTTAAGTCAAAATAAGAATCTCTTCTCGAATTGAAATCAAAATTACTAAGTTATTATTATTTTAGAAAACAATTCACTTTTATAGTAGAATGAGGCAAACGAGCACACGGGCCGCTTATGTTATGTGGGCATCGCTACCCATCGACATCCATAACTGGCAAGAGTTACACACGCGTTGCCAGACTTTTTTTGAGTGAGATCAAATAAGGAATAGTAGAGAAGGAGGAGATTGGAAGAGGTCGGGGCCTGCGGCACCTCGCCCATTAGACGAAATACAAAAGTATGAATATCTCCACACACCTATTTTCTGTGAGGTCGAGGTACTTATCTCCCCCATGCCCCCTCGAGCCAGTCTATTCTTGCAACGGCTGCTGCTGGGTCTACTTCTGTTAGATTTATGTTACTTTTATTTCTTTTCCTTACACTTCATGAAGACAAAGGTATTTAAAAAGTAAGCTCTATATTAAGAAAAAGTACATTTCATAAAATATGTGTTATACTGAAGAACAAAAAATGGTAACCCTTATGGGCGCCATTGTTTTGACGCGGGAGAAAACGCCATCTTCATTCAAGATATAGTCGTGGGATAACGGTGCCGAGCACGCGCACGCTCTCCGTCCTACTCTAACACGTGGTACAGACAGTAAGCCGGTGTGAGACAGGCGCGAGCGTCGGCCAGTGAACGATTACTCGACTGACCTACTCAATCGTACACACTCTTTCTTGCCAGTAAGCGGAACCTAATTTTTCCATAGCGTAAATTAGCAATGTAATGCGATTCGATCGTGTTGATAGCGTGAAATAATTTAAACAACGTGCGTCTGAGACTTTGTCTTCCTCACGTAATTTGAACAAGAACTTTTCTTTCTACAAGTTTATTTTATCTATTATCTATTATATATATTTGTAAATTTATTTTTATGATGTAAATTTGATTACGTTTCCTATGTGACATAATGGACACAGAACTTTTTAAATACATTATAATAGGCTTACGCCGCTTAGGTGCTTGAATTGATTTTATTCTGAACACATAGATCAACCAATAGGAAAAATACCTAAAATAACTACGATAAAGTTTAGATCATAAGGATATAAGATACGTTGCGTAAAGTTATCCCTCGAGTCACTCTACAAGAGTACCGTAAGCTTACTAAGAGCAGCCAGTAATTTGCTTCCACTGATGAACGTATCAAGCTCAAAATAGCAAATTTAATGAAGCCTTCAGCCATATACTTATAATTCAGAAATATTTGAACTACCGGGCAAAGTCAATTTGCTTTCTAATAATTTAGTGGTTGACTATTGCATAGTAGGTGGACTATTTTTGAGGTGGAATCCCTAACCATAAAAGATTTCATTATGAAAAGAGGTATGATATCTTTTTATAAGGAAGACTTAGTGCAAAGTATCGATATAGTCCGTCCAATCGTGCCGTGGTTCGGTCCACTCGAGCACTCGTTAATCGAAAAGCTAAACGTGCAATGAGTATCAGATCTGAGGTTAAGTGTGCCCTTTACTAAGGTACTGACGTTTTTGATCAAAATAAACTTGGAATACGCTATCAAATGCCTAGAAAAATACGTTGTAAGAGTAAGTTGATATAAAGGAAGTCGTTCTTTAAAGATGTTTTCAGAAGGTCAGAATAAGTAGACAATTCTTGGCTTTATCCTGAGAGATTTATGGCGTTTTGATCGGAAGACAACACTGATTAGTGAATGGTATTCTCTATATTATTCTAAACTGGCCATTTAATGTTGACTAAACAAGCCATCAATATTCGGTGCGCAGTCCGCTCCAAATACAACGAGCACAGAGATGTCAGATGATACCTGTCAGTTCGTGCGGAAATTATAACGCAAGTAGATTTCTGTCTGCTTTTAAATAAATAAAAATCACAAATGCACTCACTAAAATAAATAAACAATAGAATTATTTACACTTAATGGATGTGGTGACAGTGATATGGAATATCGGTAAAGTATCTAAAGTAACAAATGGACCCTTGGGCAACATTGTATCAAAACTTAACGGCACCGTAACCTAGAAATATAGTAATGGCATAAATACAGATAGATTCTAAGATTTATCGACGGAAGTGCATTAAATGACACTGACGCTGACACCGCGCCGGGAAACTGTTACGGGGCGCCGTGATCTGGTATCGCCATATAAAACGCACCGGACGAAATCATCGAGGCTGGTCGTCCGGCAGGGGCTAGAGACAAGTGTACGGGTTACTTTTCCTTTAGGGTTCTCGATCGCTAATAAAAATCAAGTGCATCTGATGCAGTCCTTGACGGGGGACACTGCGAAAGCGCCTCTGCCCGCCAGTCAGTGGCCAGCCGCGGTGGTGAATGGTTGAGTTCATCATGCGCTTGCCGAGCGCGTTCACAGTGAAAGTTCGATAGAGAAATGCGGCTTGCGATCGCCTTTCTGTTTGTGGTGAGTGCTAATTACATTAAAAGTGCTAAACGAGGGTGTTTTCTTAAGTTTTGCTATTGGCTACAATATGAAAATATCCCTGAGCACGGGAAATCTTAGGATCGAAGTGATTTCGAGGTGGTATAAATTTGAATAAATTATAACTATCTCTTGCCAAAATATCGTGTAAACAATGAGTCAGTGTTCGCCAAGAAAGTGTAACATTTCAAATTTGTATTAAAAGAGATGTGAGATTATATACTTACAATTTTCTTTAAAAGACACACCAATAATCAAAATTTAGTAAAATAATACAAACTAAATAAAAATAACCTTTAATGTCAGAAACATTCCCTTGGGTATTTAATGGTATTTTTTTTAATTAGATATTTACTTATTAACATACTTTCTAAATCAAATGTGCAAGTATTTAAACAATGCTCTCTTATGTTTAAACGTAGATAAGGTATTCTTAATGTGTTGTGAGAATTGGGAGGTCTTTGAACCTATCAGGACTACATTGGAACGCCTATCTAATCTTTAATATTATTATAATTATCAATACACGAGATTATATAATTCATATTCCAAAGACGAACAAAAGTTAACAAATGCATATTAAATAATTTGATTTAAGAAAACTAAAACCTCAGCGTAAAATTAAATTAGTTATAATATTAGACATAAGAAGAAAGAAACAATTAAAAAATGCTTTTAAAACATAAAATCTTTTCTTAATAGAATAACGTTAACTATCATTATCTGGAGCACTTTAACGATACCAAACAGGGCTATAGTGGCAAGAAGCCATGGCAACCGGGGGCAAGTTGGAGACCGTGGGAATGGGGCCGGCCGATTGAGCACCCACTTGTTAGCGACTAGTGTAAGTGTGCGACCTCTGTGTGCTGCAACAACTATGAATTTTTGTTTATGATAAATAATTTATACACAAACAATGCTAGACGTACTATTTGAATATAATGGTGTACCTAGGTCACATTCTGCTCTGCCTGCCCTGGAAAAATTATAAGCAGCAGTCTTCTGCTGACAGGCTGGGATAAAACTTGGCATTTTCAAGAAAGTAGTCCTTCTTAAAGAGCGACAACTTTTCTCGTACTATGGATGCTAATGACCCACGCCTATCAATTAATATAGGCTAAGGCGCTTTTCCGTTTGCTTCGCGATTCAAATCAACTTAAGGGGGACCAACTCTTCCCACAATATCACTACAAAATATCTGCCACCTGTCTTCCTCTATTAGTTAGTTGTTTATTAATAATAAAACCACAAATATATTAAATGTTTATTATGTTATTAGTTTTTTTATTAATTTTATCATAATATTAATTAACTGTTTTGGATGTTGGTTGTTACTACTCCAAGTGTATCTCTAGTGTTTGTGTCAATCTAATAATAATGTGCAATTTCTCTCAGTATTAATCATTAATATTTTTTACCGCAACGATAGTAATATAGTACTTGTCTATCAAATGTTATCTTTTCTCTGCTCAATTATATTATTTAAATGGGGTATAATCTATATCGATAGTCTCAATAGGTATTTGAAAGTATCGGACGCATGATTTAGATACCTAGACTATCACCAGAAATCGTGTATTATTTGCAATCATATTATAAATTTTAAAGTCGTCTACTTATTATATTTATTTTATTGATTTATCTTTTTTTTAATGTCTCCTGAAGCACGGACTACAGACTCAGACTCCGTTCCTAGTAACGAGGTATTCTATCATTTCTCCTCAAGTGTAACAACTTATCCGCCATCATCAGTAATATATTCAGAATGCTGTGGACTTGGAAAAAACGTAAATACAGTTCCATCACCACAACTTCTAACATTTTTTAAAGTAAAACACCTACTAATGAGATAATTAAGGACTGATTAATGAATTACTTCACAAGGCCGACCAAGGTTCATAGGCTAAGTAAATTAATACCATCTCTTTTTTTTTCCGAGACCAAAATCCCTGATCTTAAGAATTACAAGCATTTTAGTTTGAAAGGCGCTGCAGCTAAATGATTTTTATACCAAAATCGACGAGGTTACAAGAGCAAATGCGGCAATTTTAACAATATATTGTGTTTTCGGTATAGGTGGGAAGTGTCACCGCTTAAGTATATTATGCAGTCCTAACGTGGTTCACGACTACAATTAAGCAACTTTAAAACCTTAGCTTGAATGAACTTAACCTAAACCACGATGGCTGTGGCCGTTTTATTGCAATAACGTGATCGTTAACTCGTACAATATAAATAAGCTCAATATTTACATACACGCATAGACAAATCAGACGTAGCGGGAGATAGATGCCCAGCGTGTACCGACATTTCCCGGTAGTCGGCTGATATTGTTGCCAGAAACACTTTCATTTGCATATTGTCTATGCCCTGAGTGAGTCAAATTAATGCACTTACATATATCAACTTTGCAAGAAACTGTTGTAGTGTAACTTGAAAAAAATGAAAACCTAATGATGTGGAACGAACATTAAAGGGACAGAGGTTACCTTTTTTTTATAATAGGGCATCGGTATAGGGAAACTCGGTAAACCACAACATATCGATGTGATGGAAATCCATCTGGGGATACAGCACTCCTCATTTGAAAAATAAAGACGTTTTGATCTTTCGGACTCAGATTAAGAATACGGCGATGTTTTTTTTTCAGTTTAAATATGTGTATTTTAAAGAGAATTATTTTATTATTATTACGGAAATAACCTACGTTAGTTAAAACACTGAGAAAACTTTATAAAACCATCTTATTTGACAGTTTCAACAGTATAAAATCATTTTATAAACAACACGTAGAAGGAACGGGTTTTCTCATGGGCATCCGTTCGACTTTTCTGTCTCATGCGAGCTCTAATATTTATTCTGGGAAATTGCACGCCCTACGCCTACCTAATACAGCAATTATTTCAACAAATATTTCTACAATATGTTAACATCGAATAGAAAAGAAGAATCACGAAATTTTAAAAACTGTTAAAATAGTGCAAATTCTCATCTGAGTTCATCCGAAATTAGATATTATTTAATTTTTCATAAAACGTAAATGAATTTCATTCATACATTGATCTTCATCGTCAAATAAGCTTTACTATTAAAATAGCGCTAAGAACTCAGAACTGGGTCCAGAAAATTTAAATCTTCATTTGTCAAGTAAGAAATACAACGATATATCTTGATGATAGGTATACATAGACTTGCAAAAATTCCGACCTTAAAAATAAAAGGGTTAACCAAAATTTTCCTCATCGTCGCTAAACTGTCGTACTGTAGATGACATAACCTGTCGTAAAGATAGCTAAGTGATGTGACTTATAATTTACATCACAGCAGGCGACAGGCGACAGGCCGGCCGGCGAAAGTGGAGATCGCTCTGCTTCACCTCGTTACCTCGCAAGTAGTAACCCAGTTACCTCAACGAACCAACCATTTGTTGGATAAATTCATTTGTTTGTTAATTGTCTTCTTGTTTCGATTTATCTAAATCACATTTGTTATATGTTATGCGGTTTTCTATAACGGCACTTGGTGTAAAAAGTAGTTTTGTACGTACTTATGAAGTTATTGGATACATTGGATTTATGGGTACCACTAATGTTAATGGAAGGTGCGCGATTAGAAGAAGTACCTATCATTCTAAAAGTGTTTTAATACTTTAAAGTTATAATTAAGTTCTTTCCTGTACATTGTAAACAGTTTAAGTTGGAGAGAGATATCTTCTGATAAAGTTGCAAAACAGTAAACCTCAAGCTTTAACTAAGTAAATAGCAATTACACTTCCATCCTAAATACAAAACAAAATTATAAATCCCAAGATCCCTTATTAAAATCAAGACGTGGTACCAATAGCTTTTGAACGACTTTAGAACATACGGACTAAGAAATGGCTTTGGTCAGACCAAGGGTACCTCTCAAGGATGTGCCTTGACACCTTCCAGAAAAAATTACTCTACTTACCCTAATAAAGACTTAAGAATTTCTGATGTCACAATCTTAAGTGATTTAGACTTATTTATTATTAAGTACATATTTGACTTCTTAAGTATTATATTCACATTTATTTTAGTCTCAAAAGGTTAGTAAAATTTTAACTGCAGTGTGCAATTTAGTTCGTGCTTGAGTATATTGTAATATCAGTTCTCTAATTTGTACTCACTTATCAGTTAACGCTTGTAAACTGTGTGCGTGTAGCGACCTTTGCTAACCTTATAAATTTTCAGTTCTATAATGGGAACAGCCAGGGAAGGCGAATAACTATTTTCACCTTGTTATCAGTAAATATGTATTTATAAAAGCTACGGAACATGACACAAAATTGTCGTAATTCCGATGCGTCGCTATCAGATAAATAGAGCGTTGGTCGAGCGGTGACGTCACAGCCCGCTCCCAAATACCATCGGTCACTTTCACTGCGCGCCGCGTGTCCCCCGCACCTGCGGCTAGTGTGGCAAGTACCTTACAACTCTTTTGTTCCTTATATAATCACTAGTCTCAAACTGGTTTCAATAAGAAATTCGTGATTTTTGTGTGTTTAATGATTATTGAGTTAATAATCTAAAAATAATAATACATTTTGAAATTGCATTGGACGTATATAACCAAACCCTATTGGGGTATACAGAGGTAGCGAGCAGTTGCTAATCGGTACAGCCCCAAATGTGACAAGGATTGAGCCTATCGGAAAATACGGCAAAACCGTGACTGTATTTATAATTTAAAAAATTACACAATTTTTACTGGATATCGAAAATCGTTTAAAATTATACTTTCTAATCAAGGATACTGATTTTTATAGGTCTTCCTTCATTGCGATAATTTGCTGAAGGTTGAAATTTGAAATCTTATTCTAGTTCTTTCTAAAAAAACTAGTCGTTGTTTACTAATATCGAGCCTCCGATAACATTAGAACAATCAAATTCACAGTTTCCACAAGCAGCCAACCTAATTAATCTGCTCTGATTTGGCCTAGCAGATAACCTAATTAGGCTGACTGTCATAGTCTAAAAAAAATGCTACGCATAATGTGAATGTATTATTTTAAGCATTTACAATTTATTTATACTACATATAATAGATATTTTAATAACAGTGATGTTCGACTCAATTTTAACACTTTCAATGTCTTTTTACAATCAAGTAAAAATAAACTTTGATATTGTATAGATCGGTGCATGAAATGAGAACTTAAAAGAGAAGAGAAGCTTACAAATTATATTAACCTACCTATAGCGCGCTCATAAATCTCATTTCTCTATCTCATCACATAACCCCACGTATAGAAGATGGTCGAACAAAAGTTTCTCGGCTACAGGTTTATAGGTGTCGATCTATACGTAAGAATTTCTAAATTACCGGGAATAAGTGACCCTTTTTAGGCTTTTAATCGTCTTTTACGATATTCCACGGAGAGATGTAGTGGCTGGTACTCTACAAACCCGGATGCAGGTAACGCGTAGCAACCAAACTGTTCACTGAAATATCGAATCAAACGCGTCCAATTTGGTACATTTGATATTAACGGTACCGCGGGCGCACACGTCGCCGCGCCGCCGCGCCGCCGCGAGCCGGCACACATTACCTCGACATTACTTGCTGGCTCTGCTCTGTGCTGTTCTTTACATCGATTAATTCCACTTTTTCTTCTATCTTCCACTTGCATCCCGTAACATGTGTTTACATGTAGTATTTATTATAGATCTATTAACTGTCGACCAAGCTTCGCTCTCCGTTGTCATCTCTGTCATCGTTGATCGTGTTTTTTCTTAATAGATAGATTTTTCATCGATAAGAATTCGAATTGCGTTGTAGCGTTTTCTCATAAAAGTTCAAGTTTCGAGTTGATTTTTTATTATTGTCAATGGATGATAAATCCATTCAGCTCAAAAGATGGCGCACAAATTTTTTTTGGTTCGCGTTATTATGGGAAAGACACCCATGTATATCTAAATTTAATTACTCGCTTTATATATATAATAAGATAGGATATCTGTAGGCATCTCATAACGCAGTCGCCATGCCTCGTCGGTCTGTCTGACCGCGACCACCTTAAAAATGATTTAACGAATTTTCATACTTTTTGCCCCAATACTCACTTCGTCAGTGATTCATGCGGGAGTCTTACGTACAAAATTCAAATTTGAAATATGCCGATGTTTTTTGACGACGACTTCTGTTGAAGAATGTATTTGCTGGTGCGATATTACAACAGAAAAAAGGCTCTGCTGTCTGTAACAAGTCGGGGCGCGTCGTTAGGTTTTTTTTTATAATTACGCATGAATATCATGTTATTAATATCCAAGAAAAAATACTTTACTTATATGTTGTTGAATGGTTCACTTCTATGCCTAATGGCCATCGAAGTTGATACCGCGTTGATGCACCTTCCTGCCTGACTGCAGTTGCCTTTTCTTTGACGTATAGTTGATAATTCATTGCTAAGTTCTAAATATATTAGGGCAACAAACTTCGTAATATTAATTGCCCAATGTATATTTCAAATGCATCCTATATATTGGTTGTAAGGAGTAATTGCCCGAGGCATCGAGGGCGTCCGAATCTAGTTTGCTGACCGAAACGAAAGTAAACGTCGAGTGTCACACGCTAATTGCGGTCTGATTGGGACCCCAGACGGTTTCACTTTTGCCTAGACTTTCTACGCTCTCTCCGTGCCCCCAAGGATGGCACCGCGCGTAAGGACCAAATTAACATCGCTGCCCCAACCGGGACAACGCGTAATAGCATCGAAAATAGTACTACACATTACATCCGTACTTAAACCATTACATTGATTTAGCATAGCATATTCGACATTATAACATGCCATTCCTTAGTTATACTACGAACATGATTTAAAAATACTTCAGGCATAACGAAGTGGGAGTCGAAAGCAGTGTGCATAAATGAAATGCATTAATTAGTGGTAGTTTTAAATTAAAACAACTTAACTTATTTTTGTTCATGTCAAAATGTTAATAACTGATTGTAGTTTTAAATGTGATACTATACAAAAGAGTCGTTAATTACTAAAATAAATTGTTTCTGCCCGCAAGTAGGCGACGTGGCAGTGGTGCGCTGCGTATGACTACGCGTCAGCGTGCGCTCGCCCGCACCGCGCGAGTCACGCTCGCGCGCTGCCCCGCGCGCCGCCGGCCCCACCCTGCAACCTCGTGCGACATGCCTACTGCGCCACGCCAGGCAGCGGATACCCCTGGCATGCCATACGACGCTTCGTACGAGAGAACCAGGTACGTCCTACTGCAACCGAAACAGCAACAGGGCCAGCAGCAGTTGTTGCATGAATGGGCTCTGGACCAGCGACTTCTCCGGTGCTACATTGCTCTACCTTACAGAATACCTACGTGAAGTAATGGTACTTATATTTCCGAGTTTCAACTAAGAATGAAGAGCCACAGGTTTCATCCCCTTCCCAACCACCACTTATGCAATCTTTTTTCATACACAACGGCGGGCAACGCGGCCGTACCTCTTCTGATGTTGTTACTTGCTTGTTGCCGATGTTAAAGGCTCGCTCACATAGCATCGATTCGAATAAGTTCAAATTAACTGGAAATCAGTTAACATTTTGCTATTTTTTTATCAAGTATCATGATGCCAAAACGTAACGTATAGACAGTTTTTCAGAGGGCTTATCCAGAATTAAAATCTAAAAAGCCCCAAGCCCCAAATAATTTAACCATACAATGTTGTTTTATTAAGCATATTTTTTTATTACAGGGATTGATGAGAAGAATGTATGGCGAAGAGCGCCATATATCGATACTAAAGGCGGAACTAGAGAATTTTATAGAAGATGACGACGAAGAGAGTAGAAAAAAGTCCAGCGATTTCGAGGAGGATATCATAAAAGCCAAGTTATTGTATACAAAGGAAAGTCACGGACGTGCCATGAGAGACAAACCTCACTTTAGACCAATACAGACAGGTGACAAGCATAAGAAATTTGACAACGATACATTAAAAGTAAAACCACTAGAAACCTACACGAATTACTCCAAAGCAAACAGCACGGACAACAATAACGCTACAGAAATTACAAACAATGAAACGATGATAGATGACAACGAAGTATCATATAAAACTAAATTGCAAAGCATAGCTAATATAGAAATATATAATTTAGATCAGGACGTGATAACATTGTAAGCAGTTATCAAACAAACTATAGAAACTAACAGCTTATATCCAACGTTTTTAGGTAGTTCGAAAAGTGAACCTCTAAGAGATGATAGTGACTCCAAAAATAACACTGACAGAAATACAACCACCACAACAGAATACACAACGAATACAACGGAAACTACTGATATCCAATACGATGATACAACGATGGAGTCTACCAAAGACGGATGGAAGCCGATGAACCCGGACACGTCCACTCTGCCCCCGACGTTGCTTTTCTCTGAGCACGAGAAGGTAAAAAACGATAAGATTGATACCAAAGGAACAGATAAAAAAGAGGAGTCGCACCCGAAGCCACAACCGGAATCGATGAGACCATCTGTGATTAAGCTGAGAGGAGCGTAAGTAACACTCTTTTACATTAACAAGTGCGAATAGTTTTCTTGTCAGGAATTTTTTTTTGGAACTTATACGTAATGTATAAAAACTTCATGTTCAAACTCAAAAAACAAAACAAACAAAAACACGTAAAAGCTTGATATTTTACTACAATCAATTTAGGTCTCTCGCTTTCTCTTTATTTTATCAAAAATACTTATGGAGGACTGTTCTTTAGGACATATGATCTTGATGACATATGATATTTTAAGATATTATTTAACAATTAGGAACTTCTCTTTTTTCAGAAATGCTTGCGAATCCAAAGAGGAAATGGCGGCGCCGTTCTGGGCTAACAGCACGCGCGGCGAGGTGCTGGCGCTGCTCAACATGTACCCTTTTGAGCAGTACATACACCTGGAGACCTGCGTGCATGAACGGAAACAGATGTACTGTAGGGAGGGCTGCAGGTATGTTCTCTTCAACATGTACTCTTTCGGGCAGTACATACACCTGGAGACCAGTGTGCATGAAACAGATGTACTGCATACTAAGAAAGATACGATTAAGAGTACAAATAACCGAAGGACATGTGTGTGAGAGTGTGCCAAATGGAAATCCGCAATCTTTCCTAACCCTCTGGGTTACGGCCGTGAGTCCTTATTTAGAGACATAAGATGATGTTTTATTACACAGATGCTCAAACCAAAACTAATTTAAAGCGAAACTAATTTTAACAGTCGTAGAGCCCGCAACAACAACATCTGTTGCACTGCAGGGCCGGCTCGACCGGTGAAATACCACGACCTCACAGAAGACAGGTGTGAAGTACAAGTACGCTTCTGCGTTTCGTCTGATGAGTGAGGTGCCGGAGGCCCAATTTTAGTCCTCTTCCCTTTCCTATCCTTTCCTTATAAGGTTAAGATGGAGGAAGATTGGACGGGGATGAGTGAATAGGAAAGGGAAATATCCTTTTTGCTGTCTATGTTCCTTTGTCCATAAAAGGTAGGCAACGCATCTGCAACTCATTTGCTTGTTGCGGATGCCTATGGGTAACAGTCACTTAACATCAGGTGAAAGGTGAAATTAAATTTGTCATCGTCTTTCAAAAATTTTTATAGACAGAAGCAAAACAAAGCGAACATGGTAATTCCTCCATCATAGACAACCAAACATATTCTTTATTTTTTAAATAGAGTTTATAAAAATATTTTAATTCAAAATATTGTATATAAATACAACATTTTAAATTAAAATAATTTTAAAATTCTCCACTCAAAATGAAGAGTGAATAAATTTTTGTCTATGGTCAGGTATTTTCCAGAAGTTATCCTAAGAGAAAAGACTACAGTAAAGCACTTTGGTTTACTGATTGTATTACTTTGCTTTGCTATTGTTGCAAATAGGGAACATTTGCAACAACCTACAACCTACGCTGTCGAGCCGTTCTATCAGATTTATTTTACTGTTAAATTTGTACCTTGGTTAAATTCTAACAAAATTAAAAGTTTACTTATCAACATTGCAGTTCAGTTATACAAACATCTTATAAAATATTTTAGGTAAGTTTAAAACGAAATTTAAAATTTTTGTTAACATTGAGTTTCACAAAAAGTAACAAAGCTTTAATATAATGTATAAAAATAGATAACTACACAAGTTTGAAAATATTTGATTTTGGACAATTTTAAAAGTAATCGGAAATTGCGTCAACCATAAAAAATATGTAATTTCAATCCTATCACACTTTCAATTGTTTTATTAAAAAGTCCTTGCTTTTTGTGCAATTTTTTAACACAAAAGACACATTTCTTTGTATAAATTGTATATATATATATATATA
>DWTW01000802.1:0-14509 GCA_018246275.1 Papilio slateri | reverse complement strand
CTGTGAGGTCGTGGTATTTCACCGGTCGAGCCGGCCCTGCAGTGCAACAGATGTTGTTGTTGCGGACTCTACCACTGATAACTATCTAACATATAACTAATCTAATTTTTTGATTATTTAACGAAATACTCTTTGTGCTCGCATAAATCATTTTATGACATAAACAACATGTAAATTTCCAATTCTTTTGACATTTTCTTCTGTGACATGCTGGTATAAGGTTTATAATTTCAACTTAACAAACGTCTACTAAGTATCTACACAGAACGCTCAAATAATCAAATACAAAGTTTGTTTCGGCAGGTTTGGTTTGTATTACAAACGTTTGATTGCAATATCTTTTCTTCGTTCGAATCTAGATCTCGTAACTTAGCAGTCGGATGAACCATTTAACACAAATTTGACATTTAAATTCAAGGCATACAATAAGTGTTGTATTCCATTATTAAGAACTTTGGTTGGGAGATGGACTTACAATTAACTCATGTATCCAAACATTCAAACTATGCCGCCGTCTTATTTTTTACATTCATGACAACGTAAAAAAATATCGCTTCTAAATTTGAAACTGTGATTTGTTACTTTATAACGATAGCTCCAATACTACTGATATATCTATCCGAACATTGACTCGATAAGACAACCCGTGATCCTAGCCATAGGTTATCGACCTCAGATATGTTGATGGATATAGCCAGGTAGGTGATTATATCACGAGCGAGAGGCAAAGCCTTATTACCATTAAACACTTTCTTCAAGAAAGTTACAGCTTATCTGGGTAGACACAAGATAGTTCAAAACGAAAATATAATTTAATAATAACACCATGTTTTTGGATATAATAACAAATTTGGCCAGCCATAGCCAATATTGATAAAAGTGGTATGGCTCGGGCGTCTAGAAGTACAGTTTAACGCTAAAGATCAAGAGCTATTTATCTGCTTTAATTTAAGAAAAAACATGATTTAGACACGGATGAGACCAGGAAGTGTTGGACTCCTAGTATCAGTTGATATTTGGACACTAAAACTCATCTTCTACACGTTTCTCCCCAAGTCTGTCTCGGTCTCTCCATTCTCTGGTATAATTATAGAACAAAACATCTTGTGTTATTTCTTAATTGTCGCTCATAGCCAATATACTTTAATGGTAATCAAGAAATAACGTTCCATTAACATTATTCCACGTGTACGTTATTGCATTGAGCTATTGGCAGTTATAGAGCTGCTTTTAGCATTAGCAGCGAACCAACTTCTCTAAACATAAAGCCGGCACAGAGTTAGCCTTTATTTCGGCAACCACGGAACAAGGTTTCTAGTTTCGTGCTTACTTTAATGACGGAATTAAATATCAAAGACTACTAGTAACTCAGTTTATTCGGTTGTAATCTGTTATAAGAAAATATATTGATGCGGTTATAAATTGGGTTATGTTTTATTTTAATTGCAATTGCAGTGGTCCATTGCGCACGCGATGTTATCACAAGTGGCCGTGATAATAAATAACAGTCTGCGGTGATCGCTGCTCGTAAAACCGCAACACAATATTCATATTTAAAAATATGTATCAGATCATGAATATATGAAGATTAATTAAATAAAGAGATAATTCAAGTTCAAAAATTAAAGCTAAGTAGGTGACATTTTAACTAGTCATTTAATACAGCTTTTAATAGTTAAAAAGAATATTATAGCATAGCATCAGAAAAAAAATCCATTTATACTATGCACTAAAATAATAATTTTTGGTTAATACAACCGTAAAAAATATACATGTTTTTAAATACAAAAAAATTCAAAATTATTCTTATAAGATGTCAGTTCAATCCGGCCCTGCCTGTAAATAGCACATCCAAGCTGTTGGCGGCAGGCGGCCAGGGGAAGCCATATTTCTGCGGTTACCGTAAATATTTCATCGATAATATGTTGCGCAGATTATGTAAAAATAACTGTAATATGTAAAAAAATGTGCATTTGACTGCATTTGACACTATTTATTACACATAAGAACCTGTTGTTCCCCCGGGCACGAGCATACTCCACTCATTACAAAATATATAAATCCTCAACATGCTATTTAAATATCGAATTGGTTTAATCTATAAAAACAAAGTTTTAGTTTTGTTGAAATGCTTTTACGAAAGTAAAATCAATAAAGTTCTGGTACAGAAAGTAATATAGATTGCGGTGAGAGACCGCACCGTGCGGCTTGGAACATTTTTTGCATCATGCGATGATGAATTCATTGGCTTGGAAAAAAATTATGTTTAAGGAAACTTCGTGGTCTATACCACGGAGTTGAGACAGAGTCAATGTTGCGCAGAGACCACACGATTACATTATGTTATAGTAATGTATTTGCTGTTGGACCAGTTTACGATTAGTGAGGTCATTAAATAAATACCTTTTTACGACTTTCGGATTGGTATTAAACATTCGTGTAATTTTTATTTTTACGCTATTGACTGTTTTGAAATGAACTTATTAAATTAATTAGTGAAACAAACAAATTGTGATATTCTCTGATACGCACAGAAACTTTGATTAACTACCCCTACCCCGTCCGCGATGGTAATTTAAATTCTATGTTCAATAGTTAATATTTCATAATTACCTTAGCATAAAAATGTCATCAATTTACACAATAATGGATATTTATATCGAACACAAGAAATTAAAGAAATCGAATCTGTTAGTCAAAGTTTTGATCAAGGCGTAGTGTATACGGTAACTGATAAGAGCAGCGGCCTCTCCGGTCATGTTACTCTGTGCACTATGTAACCCGACCGGCCCACACAAGGCTGGCCCTCACAAGGTCACTGGCAGTCTCCAGACATTAGATCCCATCGCGGTTTGCACGCAAGTTGTAACTCTCGTAAACTCGTCGTAAATCCTGTTTCTTAGATAATCCGGTAGAGGACAAGGGTACGTGTGTACATGGTTACGTATACAGCGTCTTAGTAACTAATGTATTATACTAACGTAAACTATGAGGTGATATAGTAATGTAAGTAAAACTGTAAAAATCAGGTTTACTTCCATTAGATATATTTTTAATATCTGTAACAGCAAAGGCATTTTAGACGATTAATAAATTGATAGTTTTTGTTTAGTTTTAGCTTTGGTATTTTTCATAGATAACGGAATATAAATTTCTAACAATACGTGGTTGTTGCAGCGTGTACGAGCCTTCACGACATCACTGGAGGAGCTGGCGGCACGCGTCCAGGCGGCGGAGGCTGCCCGCGCGAGCTGGCGCGCGCCGGGCGACGCGAGGGATGCGCGTGCGCAGCTCGATGCAGTATCGCGCGCGCGCGCACAGCTCCCGCCCCTGCGCAGGCTGGCCGACGAGTTGCGTGCGCAGGCGCAGCACCTCGCTCGGGATAATGTGCAGCTACCGGAACACTTGAGGGCACGCCTCGATGACCTTAACGCTAGGTAAGTCTACCGAATATACGAGTATATCCGGTACTTCGTTTGGAATATAAAACTTTGGGCTCTTAAAACCTGTCAGAGCAATATGGCCATTGAAAGACGTTTTGAAAACTACAATAAAAAATTATCTTTCCTGATCATTAAATGAAATGAATAAAACTACAGTATCATAATATCCATCATGACCGTATGAAATATTCCCCAATAGAACGCAACAATATCTCATATAAATAATGTATAACATCTTCCCGACGCTTGCGACGTGCGTTGTTTGAGAAGACCTTGTCCTCGACCCGGCGCCGTCCGCACGGCCTAAATACCTAGCTAATGTCGGGCGGATGCTATCCGATGACTGTCATGTACACGATAGCTGAAGCTTCCTTCCATATGAATAGATCCAATTCAGTTGATATTTTGATGGTGTGATATTGAATGAAAAGGCTTGTTGGAACATACACTAGTGTACTCAATAAACCGCTCATATTACATATTATAACATTTACTTTGAATATCGTTAAAAAAGAAGCGATAACGTGTTCATAATGCAGCATGCCCAACAGTTTTTTAGTTGACAAAATTTATTTCATGATTGCTTATTTCACCACCATCTTCAGTACGTCGCTGCAGATGGCGCTGTAACTGTTTATTGCTGGTATTTATCGTCGTAATTTTACAGGGTATCAGCACTATCAGCCGGCGGCGAGGAACGCGCGCGGCAGCTGGCGGGTGTGGCGCGCGACGGGGGCGCAGGCGCCGCGCAAGGCTTCCTCGCGGGCTCGGTGCGCGCGCCCTGGGAGCGCGCCGTCACCCCCGCCAACGTGCCCTACTACATCAAGTGAGTCCAACCACACATCCATGGCTCCACCGAACTCGGTCTGACCATAGACTGGTCTGACATTTACCGTACTTGACTCTCTACAAGTTATATCGTCCGTCTCCTATTTCTACTTCACCTTTCACTTTTCACCTGATAGGCATGACAGGACGATATCTTATCGCCTATCGGGTAATCACTCTAACGACCTGGCTATGAATGAGTATGACATCGAGTGAGTCAACCATTCCATGTAGTTATAAAGAGCTCCTTTTTCAAACGCGGAGAAGTATAGTTTCTCTGCAGCAGCAACCAACTGTGCCATGCTTGGCCGCTAAAAATCTATACAAGGAGTCTTTATAAGTGGTGGTTATCATCGATCCCGATCTTATCATTAAATACAGTATTAAAATATGGTTATTTGCGAAAAACAAAACAAGGACAGTACCTTACAATCTATACTAAAATTTAAGTTTATTGTACAATCAAAATACTATACTGAATGTACCGTAAATATCGTCCTACTATTTGCAATAAGAAAACCAAAGTGATCTAAAAACATGATCACTGTGACTATCCACGCGATAGACGACCGCACGGAATTATATGTTATAATCATAATTCTAATATTTTCCAGTCATGAATTAGAGACGACGCACTGGGACCACCCGAAGATGATCGACCTGATGAACTCCCTCGCTGACCTCAACGAGGTGCGCTTCTCCGCGTACAGGACCGCGCTCAAGCTGCGCACCGTGCAGAAGGCACTTTGCAGTAAGTTGCACATCATAAGTTCCAAACAGTGATGCACTACTAGTCGTTAACTCTGCACGATCTATTACAGCAACTGGTATGGGCATGGGCAATCGAAACACAGTACAAAACACGACGCGCCTACATCCTATTTCACCACAACCCAAAGTACACGGATTTGAAGTCATCAAGGACAGAGTGGAGGGAAACAGTTCCATTATAAAGTGATCCTAGAAGGTGCTGAATACATTATCCTCGTCGGCTCGCGAACGTGCGACGGCATGAATACGTAGCAACGCATGAATATGCATGCAACTATGCATATGCATATCTATGGGAACATCCAGAGGGAAGGTTTTAAAGTTTTTAAAAAAAAATTATGAACAAGAAGAACAACAAATACCGGCGTTATAGTATTTTTGGCTTTCGTTTCTTGTCGATATGCAGCGCTCACGAAAAACATGTTTAACCAATTCGTGTTGAATTAAGAAGAAGAAGTTAATAGAGAACACTCTATTTTTTTAATATTAAAAGTCATTGAATACTGGCCAGTTCCATTTTAGGTTAAACTAATTCAAAATATTTGGAATCACGCTAAATAAAGCTTCTTTCACGAATAAAGCGTTAAGCAATAATTTGTCAAAGAGGAGATTTTGATATTTTTTTATTTTGATTTATGATTTATAATTATAAATATATTTTATAGACATATTGTTACCAATGTTCCGCAGTGCACATGCTGCAGCTGGGCGGCGCGCTGGACGCGTTCGACGCGCACGGCCTGCGCGCGCAGAACGACCGCCTCATCGACATCCCCGACATGATCACCGTGCTCACCTCGCTCTACGAGGTACCTACTACCAGATGAACCGATGATCTGATCAATCTTTCGAGAGTACAGTTTATGGAAAAAGGTGGCAAACGAGCAAGCGGGCTCTTGATGTTAAGTGACCGCTACCCATAGGCATCAAGCTAATTGCAGATGTAATTGCTAGAGTTGCAGATGCGTTGACTACCTTTAATGGACAGAGGAAGGGATAGACAGAAAAAAGGATATTTCCGTTTCCTATCTATCCCTTCATCGGCCAATCCTCTTGCCCTTCCCATTTTTTCCTTAGTAGAAATGTATAGGAAGGGAAGAGGACTAAAATCAGGCCTCCGGCACCTCACTCATCAGACAAAACGCAGAATAGTTCTGCTTCAGGCCAGTCTTCTGTGAGGTCGTGGTATTTCACCCGTCGAGCCGGCCCATTCGTGCAACAGGTGTTGTTACTGCGGGCTCCTACCACTTTTAGTCTTGTCTGATGAATGTCCTTGTACTATTAACAAATTAAACGGTTGTAATGCATGTTTCCAGGTAATCGCGGCAGAGAACCCTAGCCTGGTGAACGTGCCACTGTGCCTGGACCTGTCGGTGAACTGGCTGCTAAACGTGTACGACAGCCAGCGCACGGGCCAGATCCGCGTGCTCAGCTTCAAGGTCGGCCTGGTGCTGCTCTGCAAGGGACACCTCGAAGAGAAGTATAGGTAACATAACGCCTGTCCCTTGTATATTATACTAGTTGTTGCCCACGGCTTCGGCTTGATGCCCTATGTCCGAATAAACAATGTGTGACTACCTGATATTGCAGGTACTTATTCCGTCTGATCGCGGACCCGTCGTGCCGCGCGGACCAGAGGAAGCTGGGCCTGCTGCTCCACGACTGCATACAGGTATTTTAATATGTATTTTATAATACGTGATTAACTCATATTAACTCTTGTTCAATATCTTGTACTGACAAATAAATACCATTTTAGGAAGTCGCTTTTCACACAATTATTGGCACAGCGTAAATCTTAAACAAAGCTTTCAAACCTAATTTCATATAAATGGAACTTATATTTAATTAAGCATTTGACTTTTAAAGCAACGCTGATTATTCTACGTACTAAAATATTATTGAAAATGATTCACAGGTTCCTAGACAACTTGGCGAGGTGGCTGCGTTCGGGGGCTCTAACATCGAGCCTTCGGTGAGGAGCTGCTTCGAGCAAGCCTCCGCCGCCGGCAAAGAGGGCAGCAAGGGAGGCACGCTCGACCGGAAAACTGGTGAGAGACCACATATGTGACAATATTTTTTTCATTTAATATCAGTGACCATGTTTGTAATTCAAATCTTTCCCTCTTCCTCTTCCCATACTTTCCTTATTAGAAAATGATAGGTAGGGGAAAAGAAGTAGGATTAGGCCTCCGGCACCTCACTCATCTGACGAAACGCAGAAATATTTCTACTTCACGCCTGTCTTCTGTGAGGTCGTGGTTCATGTCACCGGTCGAGCGGCCCACTCGTGCGGTGCATGTTGTTATTGCGTGCTCTACCACTGTAATTATAATCAAATTAGTGAACCGCCCGGGGTTCGCTCAAAATATTCAACAATTTTTTCTATCTTAATGTCGTACCAGTCTTATACATGTTGTGCAATAATCATAGTCGTATTTCAGTCAATTCAAACAAAACCTTAATCAATTATATACCTAAACCTTCCAAATGAATCACTCCGTATATAAGAGAAAACTGTATGAAAATCGGGTCTGTAGTTTTGTAGCTTTCAATTTCAAAATTCAAACAGACGCGGCGAGGGGGACTTTGTTTTAATATTTAATCAAATTATATTTGTTGGTATAAAGTTGTGAATATCTTATTGACATATATATCTAACAGATGTACGTACAAGTTAAAATTAGATATTTCATTATTTTGCTAAACTATTGATAATATAATTACTTATAAATTGCAAACCAAATGTTACCTAATCCATATCAATTTATTCATTACATAGTTGGAGAAAAAGAGAAAGAGAAGGAAAAAGAGCGTGAGAAGGAGGAGAGCAAAGAGAAGAGCGTGGAGCGCGACGCGGAGGGCCAGCTGCAGTACATCGAGGCGTTCCACTTCCTGCAGTGGCTGCAGAAGGAGCCGCAGAGCATGGTGTGGCTGCCCGTGCTGCACCGCCTGGCCGCCGCCGAGGCTGCGCGACACCAGGCCAAGTGCAACATTTGCAAGGAGTACCCCATCGTCGGCTTCAGGTACACACCTAGACTTTTACTTGACGACTGGAGGGCAGTCACAAAATATCACAGTGTCTTTTATAGAAGAAGAAGACAAACGATCATGTTTCTCTTGATGTTAAACAGCGCAAGTAAACACCGCTTCCCATAGACATCTTCAATAATCAGATGTGTTGAGTAGAAAATCCAGCTTTTTGTTGGACAGTAAAGAAAGAGATTAAGAAGAGGTGAGAAGTGTAGGGGATTGGGTTTCGGCCCACCCGACCCATTAGAGGACGAAATATAGAAGTATCGAGCAGTCGTTCCACTAGTTCACGCTAGATTATGATATCTTGGTTCTTCCCCGCTGGAGCCGAGCCATTTATGAAAAAGTTGCAGGTGGGAGCTCTACCACTGTTAAACTTCCGTTGATTTACTCTCAAGTGCAGTTATAAAATATCTGTATTTTAAAGATTGGTTATATAAATTATATTTTACATCCACAATTTCATTTTATCACCAGCTCATTTTATCCGGTCCCAAAGACGTCATAATATTTCGATAACTCGCAGGTACCGCTGCCTGAAGTGCTTCAACTTCGACATGTGCCAGAAGTGCTTCTTCAGCGGCCGCAAGGCCAAGAACCACAAGTTGACCCATCCCATGCAGGAGTACTGCACTGCGGTGAGTTACATATCTTTTTACGGTGCAGCTAACTAATTCTCGCTTCATGGTAAATACTTTCTCAAGGGCTTCCTTTCCGGTCTTAGAGTTGCGAGATCCATATTCCAGCGCATCTATAACTATAATAGTGTTAATATGCATTTCGGTCACTCATCTTCGGTTTCTTAATGCTAGTTTACTTAGTGCCGACATCTTTATTATTCATAGTCAATTGTTTTCATTTGTTACACTGTGTTATGTTCACTGTACTTGACTTAATAATTGTTTAATACTTTGCAATAATATTTGTTTGCTAGACGACGTCCGGCGAGGACGTGCGCGACTTCACGCGCGCCTTGCGCAACAAGTTCAAGTCGGCGCGCTACTTCAAGAAGCACCCGCGCGTCGGCTACCTGCCCGTGCAGACCGTGCTCGAAGGTGAGATACCCCAAACGTATGCACATGTACAGTCACAAACATAACGTGTTACTCCAAACGCTGCTACAGTCGCAATCACAACTCTGCTCTCCATACGCTCCTACGTACATGTAGTACAATGCCTAACAAAACAGTGTCATAAAACAGAAGTCGCCTACCGAGCCGACTTCTGTTTTAATGACCCGGCCGAGTGCCCGTGCGGATCGTTCAAGAAGGTGAGCTATAACACCCCAAATATTTTTACATGGACAGTCCCTGACAAAATAGTTATGAAAACAGAATACCTACGGCTGCCTGCCACGGTCAGCCACACCGTGCCAGGTTCTGATGTTATGTGACCATGTGGTGGGAAGATAACTCGGACTAGTTTAGCATTAGCCTATTCACGCTTGTCATGTTATTACGAACGAGACGTATGCTGTGTATCTTATAAATTTGACATCTCAGAATCGCTAGATGACGTTGTCGTTTAAGTTTCTCTCTCAGAGGTGTATGAGATTTGACATAAGTAACTTTAGTATCAGTAGAGAGAGAACCATACGAACTTTAATAATGTCATACATCTCCATACACGCAAAATCGCTTCGATGTGAATATATATGTTTGTGCGTGCAGGGGACGCTCTGGAGTCGCCGGCGCCGTCGCCGCAACACGGGGGGGCAGCAGGCGCGGGCGCTGCGGGCGACGACATGCACTCGCGCCTCGAGCTGTACGCCTCCCGACTCGCACAGGTCGAGCTCGGCGCGCGCGCAGCCGACACCCCGGATAGGTAACAACTATTTACTTTTCTTCTAATTCATTCCTAGTCTTCTCTACAAGTTTGCAATCAAGCAAAAATTTATTAAGCTAACTTTATATTTATCAAAATCCAATATTGGAGGAAAAAGGAGGAGTTCATATGGAAATGTACAGGAGGAAAGGATGGGAAGTGGAAGGGGATTTTGTATGTTACACCTGTCTGTACCTGTATTCTGTGAGGTGGGTCTTCCTCGGATGAGCTAACCCATCTCTGCAATACCTATCGCTGCTGACTCTGCATTTATTCTGGCTGCAGTTTAAGCACCCGTCCAGGTTCAAAAATTGCATGATAGTAGTATCGGTGTCACTCGGAGGTTTCTATGTACTTGTGCAAAGTATAATTTTTAACTTAAACGTTTTCAGTGACGAGGAGCACCAGCTGATAGCGCAGTACTGCGCGTCGCTGAACGGCGGCGGCGACGGCGAGGAGGCGCCGCGATCGCCCGTGCACGTCGTCTCCGTGATACACCGCGAGCAGCGCCACGAGCTCGAAGCCATGATACGGTATTCTGCCACCGCCACCGCCACACCCACTGCCACAAACGCTGCCACTGCTTCAAAAATAGACACACACACATGCCTGGGTCGCCCTTGCATATCGCCTTCACAACTGTATGCTTTTTCAAAGTATTTTAGAATGTCCTCTAAAACCACAGTAAAGAAAGAAAAATAGAAAAAGTTTATTCAATTGCACACAAAAATAATATAACTACAATAAAAATACAGCACTTAACAAACGCTGCTAATATAATTTGTATTCATTTATTTAACTAACAAAATGTTTCTAATTATACAAATAATTAACGTAAGTAAGTATTCATGTTCAATGGTTCTGATCAGTCCTAATTCGCTGAATTGCAGCGAGCTGGAGGAGGAGAACGCTAGCCTGCAGGCGGAGTACGAGCGGCTGAAGGCGAAGCAGACGCCGGGCTCCACGCCCGAGGACCAGCACGCGCTCGCCGACAACAGGAACGCGCCCGTGGACCAGGACATGATGGCGGAGGCGCGCCTGCTGCGCCAGCACAAGGGCCGGCTAGAGGCGCGCATGCACATCCTGGAGGAGCACAATCGCCAGCTAGAAGCGCAGCTGCAGCGCTTACGCACGCTACTCCACGAGGTACCCCCACACCCTATTTCTGATATTGGGGTCAACTTTAAAAGATACCCTGCTTCTGGAGGAAACTCAGAGAACTCCCTCGGTAACCATTCTCGAATGCGACGCGAAAGGGCTCCGGGATCTAAGGTATTCACAGTTTCCTCTCTGCACTGCCATCTTTTTATTAAAAGAAGATGGCAAAGAAGCAAGCGCTTCTGATGTTAAGCCACCGCTACGAATTATCGACCGCAACCGCGAGGAGAACTACGTATTTGGAATCAGCTTATATTTTTATGTAGGAAAAACATCATCTACTTCACGCATGTATTCTACGAGTACGTGGCACTACCATAGTCACTGTTGCTGACTCTACCGACGTCGGAAACGTCTTATTCGTTCGTACTGTTTGTATTTAGTTGTATGTGTAGGAACATGTGAGGTTTGCGTGTTACAGCCGTCGGGGTCGCCGCCGGCGCGCACGGGCACGCTGCAGACGCGCTCGGTGACGGCCTCGCAGCTCGCCACCGACTCGCCCGCCAAGCTGCACAACGGCCTCTACCACGACCCCCACGCCAGTCAGTATACACCTCAAACCTTAATAACTTCTATACATAAATTTGTGAAGTCCTAATCTGAAAGTTTAAGTCTACCTATATTTTTAAATGATCTATAGTATAATTGTTTAGTACTTGTCCATATCGACAGTCATAAGAAATATCTTAAGACCTTTACATATACTAGATTCTTATAGGTGGTTTTATTTATTTTATTTACTATATATCTTTATAACATATATACAAGTTTTATCTACTTTATTTCTAAATTAGTTTATACTAACAATGAATTTTAGATGGTCTATTACAACCGATAGATGTAGTGAATGTAATCAATATCTATATCCGCCATTTTGTCGTGTCCCGTGCGTGCACAAGATGGCGGGCGCGAGCGCGAGGCGCTGGAGCGGCCGCCGCCGCCGCCGCACGCCGTGCACTCGCTCATGCACTGCGCAGGTCAGCCGGCCGCGCGCCGAACGGTCGCCGAACGTAGCACGTCGCCGCTGGAGACGTTGTAGTGACCGCGTAGAGTACATGGCCCCAACAGATTGCCATGAAGTCATGGCTAATAGTGTCTTAGCAATAATGTCTCGCTGGTCTTATCACACATAACTAAATTTAATAAATTTTAGTTATAGTTTAATTATTCAATCAATCTTTCTAATATCTATTCTGCTACAATGTAAAATATAAAAGATTCAGAACAAGAGTATGAAGCTGGGTTATTTAAGGTTATTGAACCTTAAAAATTTAATGCATATAAAAGTATTTAAATACGGATAAAAAATTAAACGAAATTAGTAAAATAACCTTCTATTTAACTTCTTAGTCCCCAGTAGTTGACACTTTTGGCATAGATTTGATTTGGCATGTAATTTTGCTTCGATTACTTTTTTTTCGTGATCATTTTTATAGGTTTGCTTATCAAATGTAATTTTGTTCTTCGGTGCTTTAAAACCGGACAAAATTAACTATATTTTAATTTTTATACGATTTACTTAGCTTGCCCTGTTTATTTTTTGTTTATTTATGTATTTTTCTTCCCTGCTGTCAGATTGATCTGATCTTTGGTACACTTTTGTTCCGATCATACTACAGCATCATTATAAATACAAAATGACCGCCGCCACAAAATGGCGGATGACATTTTTTTCACAACCCCCTCGAGGTCAGTTTCCCAAAAATCGAAAGCCAAAAGGGCGTAGCATATATGAGCGATTGACTGTTAAAAATTTCACGTGCCCCACGATTTTACTTTTGAGTCTAACCAATGCCCTCGCATGACGTGACGAGTGGTGTGATAACTGGTATCTAGGTCCTACCCAATTATTTCTAAGCCATTGCAAGTACATTATCTACTTTACTATTATCTTTATTTATAAAAATACCTATTTTATTTTTTCATTAATTGTAAATCGATTTTGTAACAATGGCTTCTGTCACAGAACACATCGATTTTATCTACTCAGAAATTAATCTATAGATCCCAAAAAGAATTAAATTAAGCGGGAAGTGGTCCATATACCTTCGAGATTGAAAAAATCCTTAATGTTTGTCTAAAGTTATGACAGACGAGTGTTGGTTTATTTTGGTGTTTTCTTTGTTGGCTGGTGATATTTATTTTGTTTGATTTGCATTTGGGTGTTGCATGGTTTGATTGTTGTCTTGTCGTTTATTGTATATTCTTGTTGAATAATCAAAGGCTGTTATTGTTTATTGCAAACTAATCAGGACGTATACCGTGAGGTAATAAATTATTATTTAATATTATATTTTAATTTATTTAATCTATATTACACCTTATATCAGTTTATACATTTATTCCAAACAAAACTTAAAACAAAAGAGCTCTATAATTTACAAATTTATTTCGGGGTTCATCAAATCAATAAGTACAAATTCGTTTCCACAATTTTTTCTCGAATCCAGTTAGACAACTGCTACTGTTTATGATTTTCAAAAAATGTATTACTTCACAGATGATCTTGGACGCGCCGTTGAAGAGCTGGTGTCGGTGATGACGGAGGACCAGCCCAACCAGACCTCCAACGCGCCCCCCGAGTACACCCACGGGAAGCCGGCCGACGACAAGGAATAAACTCCTGCGTGCTCCCGGCGACGGTCCGAGACGGACTCGGTGTTTGTAGGCAGCACTCCCCGCTTTCGGCTCGATTTCCGCGCTCTAGCAACACTCGGTCACGCCAAAGAGTTTTTGCTACAATGGTATTGCTTTCATCTCGGTTATGGCAACACTAAGCTTCTACTTAGCTGCGGTAAATTGTACCGACAGATTCTTTTAATGTTTCCGAGGAACTATAGATACTAATTTTCGGCTCATCACTAACAACCGTGCACGTCCTGTGCCGTACCACCTTATTATACAAGAGCACCTAACCCTTCATCGTCATCTACTAAAAGTCGACCCGGGCTTCCCGCGCCACACGGGTTCTGCTCCCAATGGAGTCCAATCCTTGCGCAGTGTGGTGTATAAGGATTGCAGCCTGCGTGCGCCATGCGGGGCTAAATGTCATTGTATTTAGCCCTTAATGGCCGAGGGTTCGAGTGGACGGTTACCGTATGCAACGCTTATTGTATCGATAAGGGCATGCCACTGTTGCAGTACGCGTCGTGATCGAGTCATTCTATTTTGTCTACGCTTTAACGAACTTTTTCTCTATTTTTTATTTGCGGCAACTCTTCGCAGTGTTGCTAGGGCGCGACTGTTCAACGAAAAAGACAAAATGTAACGAGCATTTATATACTTAAAAACAAAATGTACCAAATTTGTCTATGTAACTTACATTAATTGTTTTAGTACATATCTCGTTAGTACAATCTTCATTATACTCGTCATATCACTTCGTGTAAATTGTGTCATATCATTTTTGCTGTGTATAAAACTGACGCGTGTAATATATATATATATATATA
>DWTW01000801.1:0-14510 GCA_018246275.1 Papilio slateri | reverse complement strand
CCTTATTATATGTGTGAGCGGAAACGTTCTTTTCTGAGAAACATATTTGCATTAGAAACTTGATTTTCTACTAGATAACCCAATGAACTTGGAGGTACGCCTCTTAATAAAATTCAAATGAATCCAACGTATTTTATTTATTGTATATGAAAAATGAATGCATTTAACATTTAATGAAAGCTTTCTGTTGAACGACTTTTTTCATTTTGTTTTGTGGCGGGTAAATAAACAAAAATGTTGGGTTTTTCTCATGCGTAAATTTCCACCAGCGCAATCCAATTTTCATCGCTGAATTCCAACGCCTTACAATTCTGTAAAACGACTGATATTTTTTAATCGTTATCGATTTTTCTGCAACATACTCGATTTCAGTGTGAAGGATTTTTTGTCACTACAGCTTTAGCAATGACTTTGATACGTCAGATTTATTACATCTGGTTTGAATATTAATCACGTCTGTGTTTAATAATTTTACGCGTGAATAAGAAGACGGTTCTTGTTCACGCGTAAAAAATGAAAAAAAGGTGAGACACTATTTTTTACGCGTACTGTAATATTTTTCTTATCTTTGATAAAGTTATCGAACTTTTCCATTAATTTATTTAATTGTGAAAAAGATTCATCGAATTGATTGTACACTTCTCGACACTGTTCTTCAATCAGTTGTCAAATATGTTTATTTGTACTTTTTAACTCTTTGGCTGAGTTATCGCATGCTTCGTAATAAATTATACATGCATTTTTCATTTCTTCCATTCTTCTGATAAATTTCCTGATATTACATTATCTAAATTTTTGAATTTTCTCACTATTACTTTTTTTAATGTCATTTGATTGTTTTGAACTGTACCGACTGTGCCATATTAACTTAGGGCCCTGTAATTAAACCACAAGCTTAGGGTGCAGACTGACGTATTCGCCTATATCTCGTCTACATACAGTCTAACAGAAAAATAATTAAAATGAAAAATATATAAAAAACTTTTCTATTAAAATATTTTCCAAGGTAACTTCAATTTGACGAAAACCTTCAAAGATATCCGAGGCGCAGCTGCTCCGCACCGGTTTTCAATCTTATAAAGTAAGTCATAATATGAATTCAGGAAGCTAACAAAATAAAGTGACGATTTGCACAAGTAGAACCAATCGATTGATACTTAATTTAGTATCTTTAACATACTAACACTAATCAACGGGACCGAAAGGGGCGTTCATTATTATTATCGTTGTTACTATCAGCTTTACTCCTCCTGTTGGATAAATGTAGGTCTCCGCCAAATATCGTCACAAATAAAATACGTTAGTTACTTTAAGAATTTCATGATTTTTCTTCGTTGTCCTCGTCTCTTTTTTTGTATAATTGTCTGTAGTGAGATGTAGCGTGTTCTATAATGTCCTGTCTTGTTTTCGTAATTTTATGCCTAATTTCCAGATTTTGTATCTAAATATTGTGTAACTTGTTATTATATATTGTGTATATTGTGTAATATTGTGTTTAGTCTTAGTAAATATTTTATGGGCTCTTCTAATATATTGTATTTCTAATATATTTCATTTTCCGATTCTGGAAGTTTTGGCGAGTTTTTGAAGTTTTTACTGCTCTTTTTTGGTAGTTTTACGGTAAGAGTCGAACGTAATAGCCTATGGTCTGATGGAAATCTTATATTGCTCAAAACTTCACAATCAGTTACTGGTTTACGATTGTTTGTCAGTATGAAATTGATTTTGTTTTTAACTTTAACGTCTGGTGATTTCCAAGTCCATCTTTGGCCACGTCTCTTTTTAAAAAAAGTATTCATTACAGACAACCTATGTTCAAATGCATATTCTATAAGCTGCTCACCTCTTTTATTCCTCTCTCCAAATCCGTATTTCCCCAATATCATGTTTTCATCACACTTCCGTTGTCCTATTTTTGCATTAAAATCTCCAATTACAAGTACGTTCTCATTAGCTAATTTATGTGCTTGTCTAAGATCATTGTAAAATTCTTCCAATACGACCTCAGGCGATCTTTCTGTAGGCGCATACACCTGGATTATAGACAGAGTTAAGTTTATGAATTTGATTTGAAGTAGGGCTACCCTGTCTGATACAGCAGTGAAGTTTACTATTTTATCTTTTAATATCTTTTTTTATGAGCGATTGATTATGAGAGAATATATTTTATATTTTAGCAATAAGAACGCCAATTGCTCACCCATGTCTACACTAGTTTCTTTATCTTTTCCCCCTGTTCCTGACTGTTCTCCTTTTTGTTGTATTTGATTATTATACATATATTGTGGTGTGCATTCAAGTATAAATAAATATAAAAACACCTCCTACTTAATTAAGACCTTTACCATTAATTAAACGTCTTATATGCTATACATAACGACAAATATCTTTGCAAAAGACATGTGCAGTTTGCCTTTGCCCTTTTCCTTTTGATGATGGGTCGGACATCACGGCGTACAGAGTGTCCGTTCTTTTGTTGTGGACGTGCCGTGCATAAGAACGAACTCGGAGAAAATCTTTGCTTCAACTTGTAATGCATACAGCAAAGTACTGGAATGACTTGCATGCACATCTTCCCCTCAAATTGCAATGTGAGTTTCAAGAGGAAAGTAAACAAGTATTTTCTCATTTAACGTTTTGTCATTTGGCCGCACATTCGAGTAACATTAAACTGTATGGTGATAAAAGAATAGTAATTTTTTATATTAATAAATACTAAGGCTACAGTTTGGTGGTGTGTTCATATGAGGGAATAATATAACAAAATACTAACATAAGACTTTCATATAAATTCATTTTCAATATGGTAAGGATTTGGTAACACATTTTCATCGATTTGTATAGGTAAGGGACACTGAATGTTTATTTTGTATGAATACCTAAATTCTAAATTTATATGGACTTCAAGCATAGCCATCAAAAGTTTACAGCGCGATTTAATAAAGGTACAGCGACATCTATTCCCAAAAAATCACATGGTAATCGTTGTCTTAATGCTAAATATAGCAAAAAACTTCAACAGTAAGAGAATAAAATTTAATACCCTTAGCAAAGTAAAGAATTGATGCAGTTTATTTTTGATGAAGTCGATTTATGCTTTATTTTGAAATTGGTGTAATGTTACAAAAAATTATTATATTACAAATGTATATTTAGTAACGTCGTTTTTCTTTTAAAAATACCTTACCCTTAATAAGGTATAGGTTCAAGTAAAATGAAAGGTGGTACTAAAAACAAATATGTTACTTACTTTAGGGAGAAAGGCATTAAAAAGCCTACGTGTTCATAAAAATTATTTATCATTTTATCGAAAACAGAAGGAGAAAAGTTGAATCACTATAAAAGTACCAGTTGCCCGAAGTAACTACGTATTGGTCGGGAAATAAAATTATAGAGTACCTTTTTACAGAAAGAGACCGTAACACACTCGGGCCGTGGTCCGCATACCAAGTGTAGACTATCTGCGAGAGAGGCACCTGTATCGATTTCATGAGAATTGTACCGCAAAGCTTCCACAAGTTTACGTCATATATACGATTGATTAACTCTATATCAACATTGTTCTAAAAATACTAATAATAGAAGTGTATTAAGACATAGTGTGGCAGTAGATAAAGGCAGAAGTCGCCTTCGGGTGAACAATAACGTACACGTTTCTAGACTTTATTATATTATAATAAAGCGTCATAACAGATTTGAACTGAAATTCGGGGACATTTTCAAAAAATTTAGAAAGCGTCAAACGACCAAGCGGCTCCAAATGAAACGCAAAAGTGTACACTAATTTATGCCGGTACTACGTGAGGTCGTAGTATTTGTGAAGCCGATATATTCATGAAACAGCTGATGTTTGTTCTACCGCTGTTAAATACAATAATTTGTGAGTATATAACTTACAAAAGATGTAATAACATTTCCTATATACTGATGCAGAAATATTAAGGAACGACATTAAAACGGGTTGGTTAGAACAGGCGGTTAAAACGTTCCAAACATCGAGCGTACCGCGTTTGATTGAGTGGGATGAGGGATGAAGCGAAAAGAGCAAAGGTAAATCCCTCCTGACCAAACAGCACTTAAGGGTGTCCACTTAGCGATTCGAGAGTACAAATGAAAGCGGTCCGCTACCCTCTATACACGGAGGCTGGAAATAAATAAAATTTCTTTTTACCCGACCGAATTGTAAAGACTAAAAGTCAAAGTTGTTGATAAAACATAATTAAAAGGCATAAAGAAAGTTAGGCGTATTTACCTGTATATAAATAATATTATATGGGTGAGATCACTCTGTTTTCTGCAATGAATTGAATTTATGAGGAGAGGACCTGCACAAGGTGAAAAGACAGGACCTCGTGCTTCCTAGATCATACGGTGGCCAGCAGACAGCTCCAGAAGCCTTTCTTCCCATAAAGCGACGAGATTGGTCTCTGCCGCCCGCCGCCACTCACGCACTTGCGCCGGCGCAGGATGTTCTCCTGAGCACTTTGGCGTCCAGATCCCAAGGCGGCGTCACCGCCTGTACACAGGCCTCTTCGCACGAGATGGTGCGATACACGTCAGTGATCACTTAACATTAGACGACCCGCTCCTTGTTTCCCCCTTTATCAATAAATTCAGAAGCCAAATTCTGCATTATTCCAAATAAATTTAACAAATTATTTTGATAGGAAAGATTTTCCGACCTATATATTTACTATTTATTAATTAACTAGCACCACGGGAAATCATAACATTAGATACAAGTACAAATAAATCCAAATTACTTGCATCAAGTCAAACAGACAGAGCTTAAGTTTGTTTAAGATAACCCTGTTTACAAAACCAACTGAATTACCGACCTGAGATTGATCGTTTAGAAATAAACAGTAATTACATTTGTAATGAAACTTATGAAGCAATGTTAACTTAAAGAAAAGTTATGCGCATTCATCTAATTTATCTTTGCTTTTTCATTTTATTATTCTGATACTTACGCTTGGCTTCTGAAAGGCTATTCAACGGAAAAATTAGCTAGCTAGCTGTCAAATGTCATTTGAATTGCTAAAAGTATGATCATCAATTGTTTTCCTTTTAGAAACTGAAATCGATTTGACATTACGGTTAACTTGACAGTACCGTTAGTTGAATAAAAATTTGACAAGCCTTTCAAAAACCGGGCGTTATCTTCCTATAGTCGATGCATTATGAACTGAGGCTTCGGGTCATAAATCATATTTATCTGTCTGTCTCGCTCGCACTTACAGGTCTTAAATAACGGGTGCAGTGCGTGCACATTCATACTGTCAGTGACATTTATTGCCCGATGACTCAGTTTAAAATGCTTCGACTATAGTGCTACCTTAAAATCAAGTTACACGTCAGAAAGTGTGCGCACGAATTACATAACATAATTTCCCAATCTCCATTAAACCGCCTTTCTTTAAAATAGGAGTGATTAGGATAACGGTGAACTAGTGTGTACCACATTTCAACTCTACTTAACATCAGGTGGGATTGTGGTTGACCGTTTCAAATTCTTTAAAGATTAATTAATCGAAACGAAATTGAAAGAGCGTTCGACTTTTCCCTCCAAAACTACTAATAACGATGAATTGCTATTTTTAAGATCGAGCGACATAACATTTAATTAAGAGTTATTTTCATTACTCGCATTCGATTTTACCAGTAAAAATAAAATCCTAACTTACGTTTTGACATCAGTAAATGAAAATAACTTGACCTACCTCGCCGTCGACAACTTTTCAGGTGTGAATGTTTTCGACCACTTGTTTATGATTTCGAAGTCCCTTTTTCAAAAATCGACCGCTTGTCTAGGTTATGGTATATGTGGCGATCATTGTTTGTTCAGATCCTTGATTATATAGTGAATTATTGTCATCGCAGACCATAAGGACGGCCTACGATTATATATTCCTCTGGCTTCAATCTTTATAAGTAGTTCGTCTTGTAAAAATACATATAAACTGATAAGTTGCAAATCTTTTGCCATAAATAGCAATGGATATAAATACGTTGGTCGGAAATAAAGCTTGAAATGTGTCCGAACCGGCAGCGCAGTCGGACACGTGTCGGCTCGTGTTTAGCGCTCGACGTGTCAACCCTGACTCTAGCAAGGCCTCTCTTCTTTGCGGCCATAAAGTGCGAGATTGACTTTCTTGCATAACCTTAATATCAATAAACTCTCAAATGTGACATCCCTAATGAGTGACGGTGAATTAAAATTACCTTACAAAATATATTATTCATATTAAAAAAAATAAAATATTATGATTTTTTAAACTTTCGGTTCGATTGGTTCGGAAAAAACAAGAGTGATGGGTTACGTTAGTGACGTAATACGACCCTGGTGGAATTCTATGGAGACGGAAGACGACGCTGGTTCTACAGGAATGGCAAAGTAGTCAATAATGTCGGCCAGCGATACGTAGTGTACAGTAACGGCGAGCTCGACGAGATGGAATGCGCCCGACCAATAACGGTCCTCGCGACATTCGATCCCGGCAACAAAGTCATACTGGTAGAATAAAACTTTTTTTTGTCATTTAAAAAGGGCAGTTTTTATTTGTTTAAACGAAAATTATATTTTTTGTTTGAAATCTCATTATTATCATTCCCTTACGATTCAGTGAAATTCAGTTTTCGATATTTCATGGTTGGTATAAACTGAGCAATATAATTTATATTGCAGTCTTTACAAATTCAGAAGTACTCACTGGCATTCAACGTTTCTACTCCGCTGTACATTTTCAATGGGATTTCGTGGCCCCATTTTCATTACCGACATCGGTCGAGTACAACTTTGCTATCTAGTGATTTACGTAATTCAAAAGCATTTGCACCTAATTCGTTTAAATGTAAAATCAACGTCATTTTACACTCTAGCAAATATAACATGGTTTTAAATACTCAATACAATAATTGAAAAAATAACCAGATCGGACAGCTATAGTTATTCGCCTTTCACCTAGATACGGTGATAGAGAAGGGAGGAGGAGGCACATCGTCATACACGGAGAACTAAAAGACAAAAATTATTTCAGATTTGGACACAATGTTATTTAGGAAATAACAGACAGACTCATTAATTTTATTTTTTTATTGAATTCATTCACAGATTTTCATTTCATTTTGTCTCTTCTATACTCACATTGTTATTCGTTTGGGTTTATATGTTGTAGGGCGAAATTGCTCGCTTTTTACTTAAGATATGATAATATTACACATGTCTCTTGGCTAGTAGTTGGAGTACACGACATGGATTACTCCAGCCTAGTTCCACGAAAACTCCCTACAAAGCAAAGCTTCCCTCGCTTGTCTGCATTCTCTCACATTGTTCCATAAGTCGCAGTGAAGGGCGTCACTTCTCACTATTATCTGAGACCTTAAATTTCAAGTAGTAGGGGGACGATGGACTCTTGGTCTCTGCTCCTCTCATCTGCGGATACTTCCTTTCGATCCACTGTTACCGCTTACCATTGGAGGATTATGTTGTTTACAGCCCCTACTTAATTTCTTCGTAGGTGACATTCTTAAATAAGGCCTGAAGTAATAAATGTTACTATTCAGTACCTATAGCACCGTCATAAAGTTTACGGATGTTTTTGTCCTTAACCTCCTCCTCCTCCTTGCTGCTATGGCCTGTGCTGCTTCAATTACAAAACATCCATACAAAACCGTCGTAAAGAAGAATCTCAATTTACTTTTGCATTTCGCCATGTGAATGAATTAACAATTCGTCATACCATATTCTTTTCTTTTTCTTTAACTCTTGTATATATAAACGCTGGCAAAACATCTGCAATTCATCATCAATCTTCATCAACGAATGTTTTTGAGCACCAGTGGTAGTTTTCTATCGGAAGCTCGTTTACCACGTAGTGACATAAAATATCTTCATCGCGCTCATTTCTTGGCTGCGGATCTGGTTGATGGTATATCAAGTTACATAAATATTATCAGAAAATTATCGCGCCAAGTACAGATTCAAAAATAAATATGTAAAAGACATGAAAATAACAAACGGATTTTGATTGCGTGACAAATTATAATGCATTTTTTTATTTTAATACAGGAAAAAAGGCATAAGCGACATTTCGAACATTGTTTTTTAAACGACATCAAATACCGACTGAAAACAAATCGAAGCATCACGGAACGTGTTCAATGTTATTAAAAAAAAGTTTATTGCTCTACCGATACAATACGCGAAAATTGATATTTGGATAGAATTGTAAATATTCTGAATTCACAAATTTCAACCGAGGGATTGTAATTCTATTTCAGTGTTAAAATTTCAATGTTAGCCTCTTTTGTTTGCAAAGTAATAGTAATTTTCTTCAGATTTGTTTTTAATGGATAAGAATGATTTTTGCTTAACAATACAACAGTTTTTATACGAACTTACACAAAGAGTTAATATGAACGAGAAGCAGACATGGAAAATAACTAAAGAGAAGAGAACAGAACTAACATCGTCACAATAATAAGACGTAGCAGTCAAAAGTTCTCCAACAACTTCTACAAGTTTAAATTAATCGAACTATCAACGACTTGGAAATATCATATCGTATTCGAGGGAGTCTCTTATAAAACTAAAATTGAATTCCAACTGTTCTTTTTCATTTAATTAAATTTCACGCTTTCCGGTTTAAGTTGAATGTAGTAAGGATTTTATATTATTTTTCCACTGTGATAACTTGAGTTAATTACAGAGCCACCTGCATAATTTAATTAAATAAATGAAACACATAAAACTTGTTATATCGACTTAACTTTTTCATTTCCACGGGATATATTAGAAAATTTCTACAGATGTCTCCTAGCGGCCAGACTGGTAGCACATGTTCAAATAATTTACTTCAAATAAATTTTGCAGACGCGCGCTATTTTCAAATATACCGCTGGACACCAAACGAATATTATTTCACCAAAAGTGAAGTTACACCGTAGCTTTTCTTAATGGAAGAAGGTTGCAAACGAGCAAGCGGTTCACCTGGTACTAAAAGCAATTAGCAAATGAGTTGCAGATATATTGTCTACCTTTAATAGCCAAGAAAAAGGATATTTCCTTTTCCTATCCATCCCCATCTCCCGTCAAATCCTCATCTGCTTCCCTTCCCTTCCTTATTAAAGAAAAAGATCGAAAGGGGAAGAGGACTGGAATTGGGCCTCTGGCACCTTACTCATCTGACGACAAGCTTTTGCTGTTCATTGGATTCACCGGAGAAGTAACATAACCAACTTTTGCAACTGATACTCCCAAAGTATACGTAGTTGTCCAGTGATGAATGTACGAAGGTGAAGTACGAATTACGATTTACAAAGCAGTTTCCCGTTACTCATTGTTAGTTGAACGAACGACTCCACTAGGATTACATTATCTTGAAAGGGTTCTCTTTTATGAAATGATAAAGATTCTCATTCTAGGCAACTGAAATTTAATACATGTGGTTCCGTCTGCAGGCGTTTTAGTTATTTCTACCTTTACCAGAAACACGTGCAGCAAATAAAAACAAAATATTAAAATGTCTCAACAAACTCAACGTCTCACATAAAAGTACGAAACTCGTAATGACTGTGTATCCACTTAGGGTAATGGAAGAAAACACTTGGGTTCGGAAGAGGCAAGTTCCTTGCGATATTCGAAGGCGAGGAGCTCGTAAAGTGTAAACATTACAGTAAATTTAGAGGCCCTCTGTACGACTTCACATTCATCGCTAATTTTGAACCAAGTTGAGCTAAAATTGAAATATCACTGTTTGTATAGAATGTACAAATACATTTTTATACATTTGGAAAATAAGTTAGCTTTCTCCATTTTGTGTGGTGTGAAATCTATACTAAATTTACGAACAGTAACTGCTGACAATTTTTGAATAAATTTAACAATTGTAATTTTAATAAAATTGTGCCGAAAATATTCAACAAATATTTGTCTTACTAAGTGAGCTCAGGGATCGCTTAAATATACATATACGAAATTAACAAATCAAACTTTGTATCGAACAAAACTTTCAAATAATTTTAATAACATGTATCATGCGCACATATTTATGGGAATACCGTATCCTAATTAGAAAATTCCCGAGGTTTTGCCGCAAAAAGTTCTTGGAGTTAAAGCTTCGTGAACTTGTCCGTTGTACGTTAACCACCGCATTATTGTGGATGCTGTGAAACAAAACAGATCTGTATGATTTGTCTTCTTGAGATAAAACTTACTTTAATATCTAATACGAAATTAATTAAATATTATTAATAAAAAATGAGTTAATCATAAATATGATGTGTGCAAATAGATAAATTCTGAACTGATAAAGTCTGAGTGAGAGCTGGTTTGGATCAAATCAATAAGTGTATTAACCCGTGTTACCGTGTAAGGAAAAAATGACTCTTTAAATCTTTATCCATTTTGCACACATTGCCATGTTTAGTAATATTAATGCAGTTATATCAGAGAAACGCTTCCAGAATTTAAAACATGACTCGAAGAAACGAGCAAGAAAAACATCACTTAGCAGTCGCGTCGCACAAGCTAGCCCTGGCAGCTCGCAGACTGGCCAAGCTCGAGACGATGTCCCTCGTGGGACTTGCTGGCTACAACTACCAGACCACATACGGCACTTCCCGGTCTATTATCTTTTAAAAGAAAATTAAAACTGTTTCTTTTATATATATTATATATAAACAATACTTAATTTGTATATTTGTGTATTGATTGTATAGTAAAGATTTTTTTTAATTTGAATAGTATTTTTTTATCATTACATCGTCTAGGACAAAAGACCCTCCCCGCATCTGTCTAACACAATAAACACCACACATCATAAGGTTTTTACCAAAAGTCGAAGTGATCCTGAAATATGTTGATGATTGTTTTTTTTTTCTCCTTGCCCTTCTCTCACTCTATGTGGGATCGGCACAGTACGACCGTAATCCATACTGTAATAGGTTTTTGGCTATAGTTTATTTACGGCCGGCCGCCTACCTGATGCCAACCCTCCTCGGGCATATATATGAAATATTAGTAGATTATCGAAATAATTTTACTAATATTTCTTTTAACCATGACCAAACAAGTCGGACATGGTTCACGACAGTAGTTGGATGGCGGGATTCGAACCCACTATAATGTTGTGCATGTTTCGCGGTCCGCACTCTTAACCATTAGGCTGTTGGCGCTTGATTGACATTATGACAGATAAAAATGTCAAAAAAAACATATCCTCTGCTACCCGACGGCTAACTAGTTCCCAATAAATATTTACAATCTCAATGCTATCATCATTATCCACGAATGAAGTCAACTTAAGGGATTTAATAGCGTTTAATTTCAACTAATTAAATTCCCGACGTTCCGACTGCTATACAGCATCCGTGATGATAAAAGGTCGCGAGCTTAAACGGATTAACTGTTTGAATTATGCCAGATAGATTAGTGCAGCTATTTTAATTTAGAGTGTGATACTTAATGTATTTACTTCGTATTTTTTGTAGATAGACGTAGACAGAGATATCCAACACTATCGGATTTTCACCACCTTAAAGTTATACACAAGCTTTTTTTGGAATAACATATTATACTTTTTTATTGCTTTAAGAATTATTAAAATCGTTTCAGTGGTTTCAGAGTTTATCCAATATAAAAATTCATAAAATACTTCAAGTATGTGTGTGTGTCTATATGCATATCCGTTCTAAATATTGTGGTCTCCTGTTGCCTAAACGGCTTGACCTATTTGAAGTGTGAGGTGTCATTCCAGTCGTATTGTGTATGCCCATATTGTCACAGCGCATACAACGACAGCATAAAACCCGTATAATAGAAATAAATAATTAAAAAAGTCAATAATCATACAGTCAGTTGAGTATTTTCGTTCTTAACCTAACTATTACTTGTATATGTATATATACTTCTAGAACGTACCCGCGTCTAATAGAAGTCCATTTTACTTCCGCTTTGACTCTTTCTATTTCCAACTTTTTTTCATAAAACAAACTTTAATATATTGAAAGGAAATGGAACAAGTCGAACGTATTTCAGCGAACGTCAAATGTTCTCAGTTTCCGTATTGACTTTGTATAAATTTTGTTTCGAGCGACGAGTTATGTTTTCTGTGTAAACGGCGGCTCCCGCGTTCCATAGTTCTTTGCCTCGTCTGAGAAATGGACTATGTTTATAACTCAAAGATTTCCGAATGTCGAATTGTATTTGGATCCCTGCTCAATATTTTATAAGAATTTGATATTAAAGCTGTCTCGGAAATTATTAGAATAATATTAACATCAATTTATTTCGTCTGAAATGTGGCTTTCGAAGCTTGTAATTCCTAGTCAACTTGTGATATAAGAATCTAAGGAACTTAAATCACCTTCCGTTATTTTCTTTGTATTTATTTTTATCCCATAATGAACATGTAAACGGAATTCCAAGCAAAACAAATACGGCTTACATTTTTCGTTGCCGGAAACTACATCTTAATTTTGCAAATCCCCAAGCGGCTACCGCAAATCGTAAACTCGCCTGAGCAACGAGCACGCGAACTCGTCTGAACAAGCGCTGACCGCGGCATTATTCTGCATGTTGTTAACCTATCACTCGGCTTTTCTAACCAAATTAAACGAACGAATTTAACAACAATTCAACTTGAATACAATTGTTAAGTGCTAAGAATATTTCATTTTATATTATTGATAAACTGGTGCGTATATTAATGTTAATTCTACCTAATCATTATATATAGCTTTTGTTATTTTAATTATTTTATTTAGACATCGGCTGACACCCACTGCTGGACTTAGCAGTCATCCATGAATTACCATAAAGAACGATCGATTTTTGCACTCAGCTAGGGGATTCCCGTTACTTTTAGAGACAGATTGTCGGCCTGTCTTACGGGATCTACTTATGCTACGTCGTCCAGTACGTGGCCGCCATTTTAAAATTTAAGAATTTTTAATTAAATTTTCTCTATATATTCGACTGAATTACATATCAAAATTAAATTGAATTGAAACAGCAGAGTACTACGGCAGCGGTGATGATACTACGTTCGCACAGGGCTCGTTACGTACTCGGACAGCAATAACTTTGTGAGTTTTATGAGCGAGACTGTACAATATATATTTATATCTCAAATATATAATGTACAGTCTCGCTCATAAAACTTACCTGCAAACGTTACTGGATGAGTCTTTCGTTATTGTTTGTATACAACCTGCGGACATTGTAAGTCCAAATAATTGTAGCGGAAAGTACCACGATCTTTTAGAAAACCGCAGTGAAGTAGAGAGAATTTTACACTTCTACGTTTCGTAAGATAAATCCCAGAGGCCCAACACGACTTTCGACTTTTGTCTCCTCTTACTTCAGCAAACAGTCGTTCACTACTACTACTGTGGTCAATTAACATCACTCAAACTACTTCGTTCATCTCCTTCTTCCATCATAATCATCCTCAGCCTACACTAGGCCACTGTTGGACATTGGCCTTCCTCAATTCCTTCCACAGTAATAGTAGTACCATACTCCTGGTTTCCATCTGTGGCCCAAGATTTTTCTCGTCCATCTACCATCGCTAACTCGACAGCCGTGAGCGGCCTCTTGCCACTTCAGTCTACTGACTTTAAAAACATCATCGTCTACTTTAGTTCTCCTTCGAAATTCTTCCGTCGAAAAGAATAATTCCCAATTGGATAATAATTTTAGGGGTTTTGCATAAAAATAAGTAATAACACGATGTTCATCATAGTGTGGGACCCGAAGCATAATATGACGTAATCCTCGTTAAGCTCCAGCCACCGGCCGGCTATTATGCAAGATCACGTGCGTACACTCCAACTTACTAGAGTACACGTATAAATATAATATACACAGTCTTGTTCAGCGCCAGCGAGCAGTTTTACAAAGAATACTTTAAACGCTCCTATCAGCGTTTTCGTAGATCAAAGAAAAATAAATAATTGAGACAGAGTTCCTATTACTAAAGTGTCGCTATTACTCCCTTTTATTAGATCCCTTTTTATTGTTGAAGGAAACAAAACAGCAAGCGTCTTATTCTGTGACCTACCATTGGCAACTTTTAGATGTGCTGTTTACAATTCTTGCGTAATTAATTATTGCATTTAAAAATGTATAAATATTTTAGAATTTGAGTTCCATTGACTAACGTTTTTCCATGTAGAAAATACCGATACATCCATACATCAGCTGTAGTTATTTATTTTTACTCAACTAACCCAGAAGGAGGGTAAAGTTTTACCCGCGTATGTATGTACGAGTATATCATGTTGTACATATGTCAGTTACATTGTGATCTTTAGTCTAAACGGCTTGTCCGATTTTGAAGAGTTTAATTTTATATTTGCATATATATATGAATAAAAAGTTATGAAAGAAACAGAAGAAATAATGTGGGATGTGCAAGCTGGTAGAAGAGGAATGGGTTGCATGGATCAGATCTTTTCTTTACGCATGATAACAGAATAGTTTCTGGCTAAAAACCAAAAAAAAT
>DWTW01000800.1:0-14510 GCA_018246275.1 Papilio slateri | reverse complement strand
TATATATATTATTTTGTCTATCTAAAAATATAATTTTAATTTATTTTATCAGTACCAGTATATCCACCACCAGTATATCTTTCTATGGAGTGACATTATAACAAGGCAATAGATCCTGTGAATAATTTTATCCAACTAAACTAATATTATAAAGAGATATCATTGCATTGTTTGTTTGTTCCGGTTTAAACCAAAGACTACACTGAACCGATTTTAGAAATTCTTCCACCACTGGCAAACGAGTAATCTAGGCTATATTTTTTATTTGTCCATGTGTCTACCCGAACGGTGCTGGGGCGAGTTGCTAGTAAATGTATAAAAATATTGCATATGATTTAGTTTAAAAGTAATATTCCTTTATTGCAATAAAATATGTTTTGATTAATGTTGAAAACGGGTGAAGTCTTTCAACAGTTGTATTTTTATTAAATAGACTGAATTGAAAATTCTTGTCTGTGGCATCTATTTTTTTTAACATTTAAAATATTTCTATGCTTCAATGGAATAGCAAGGAGTTGTAAGTAAACATAAGTATTGATGTTTTTACACGAAAGCTTTTTAATATCACAAATATCAGTATCAGATTAGAGAATACTGTGTTCGGAAAGAAACTTCTTAGAAATTGGATTTTGGTATCCACAGCCTCGCACATATAGTTAAGACAAATATAGAGTGCACTCGTGTTTCATATAGCCTTTATAAACTTCCAAGATGTAACCAACATATTATAGACAATTAGAAGTTTCTACAAACAGCAGATGTGTTTCATTATAAATCGCATAGCATCTGTGGCTTGATAAATGCCAATGTTATACAAAACGCGTAATGTATATTTGAGAAAATGCGAAATAGAAAATCGTTCAGCAGTTCAATATACGTTAAAATTATTCAAAAACTCTTGGTATTTAGTTGAAACCTCTGCACTCGCCTCTGCACAGCGTACATGCGAGAATTGTCTTTACACCTGTACATGGGGGCAAAAAAAGACTTATAAAATTAAATATATATTTTATTTCTGCCTTTTTTTGGATGTATCCATCTATTTGGATCCATATATGTGTCGGCAGGAAAGTATAACCTGCGCAGAATTCCATTTTTGACAAGTCGCTAGGTGTAGTCGCTTCACACGGCACGCAAGTACATTTAAAAAATAACAATGATGACGCGACAAAGTAACGCCGAACTTATCAAGACACCTTTATAAACAATGAAAAGTTTTAAATTACTTGAAGGAAGATGATTTCAAAGAGGATGTCGCAGTTCCCGATGAACGTAAAATACAACTGAGTGATAGAGAATTAAAAAAAATGGAAGGGTTTTATTGAAAAGAAACACAATGCTTAGTACATTGTCAAGCTAAAAAATAATTAGGACCTAGGTATCAGTCGTCACACCACTGTCCTCAGTGACCTAGGGCATTGATCAGACTCAAAAATAAAAACGTGGCGCGCGTGAAATTTCTATCAACAGTCAACCGCTCATGTAATGAATACTATTTACATATTTACTCAAGTTACGGTACGCCTCGCGATTTTAATATTGAGTCTGATCAATATTCAAGATTAATAAGGACATAACTGGTACCTAGGTACCTTCTTAATTATTTTTTATTTATTATTTGCATTGCGAAAGAAAAAAAAGGCGCAAACAAAAAATTAGTGTGTGTGAGAGCGAGACAAATAGGGGAGTGATAGAGAAAGAGGAATAGGAAAAAATGCATAAGGAATCCTAACGGGGGTCCCCCGACCTCATACGCATTTTTTATTTCTGAGTACTTATTTGCCTTGAAATTACCTGCCTACGCAATAAAATACACGTTTATTCTATTTAGATGCCGACATTTATACTATCTGAAATAGTTGAGGTGAACTGCTGAACGATATTTGTGATTTCACTCATCGGGAGTGAGCGGTACATTCGAATTACTCAAAGTATATACAATATATCTATGATACAAAATATATTACTAGTAATTTATATTTTATATATATCCACAGTCGTCGTCGTCGTCGTCGTCGTTTGTTGTTGTTAGACTATTAGCTGACCATGACAGTCCACAGTAGGGATACAACATTTTAGTATCCTAACTTAATATTATAAACAAAAATGTGAGTTTGTTTGTTACGCTTTCACGCGTAAACTATTCAACCGATCACCATGACATTTTGCACACACATTGTCCGGGGTACAGAAAGGGACATAGGGTAACTTTTATCCCGAGGAAAACTAATATTGGCTGCTGTGGTGATGTCATATAATTATGCTTTGACAATAATACTTTACTTTTAAACATTTTATCTATAATTCCAAGAAATTATAGGCGGAATCAAGATACAAAACAATCCTGCTAGGAAAATAATAAACGAATGCGTGCGAAGCCGCAGGGAACAGCTAGTTTATATATATCTTAAATTAAGTATCCCTACTATGGATGGTTACTAATAAAAGTTCCTTCATTTATACATGCAATTGGATTTATCCAATAGCTTCTTTACATTTGCTGAGTCATAAACAAAAAATAAAGTGTTTCTGATACTGAATGTCATATACACTTCGTATAATATACAATACAATATATAATACATATTATACACAATTTTCAGATAATATACACTATACGAAGTGTATATTGTTACATGGGGTGTATTTAAAATGAGTAGGATGTGCAATAAATGTGTGTAACGTGTGTACGTAAACGTGTGTGACGTTGTTCGGTTGGTGTTGACAAGGAGTGGGCGCAGCTGGTGCAGAGCCTGGTGGAGTCGGGCTGGACCGCGCACGTACAAGTATCGGACAATGTACGCGCACTACATGTTCCACCTCGTTACCGTCTAGTGTTTGTCATGCCACCTGCTACCTCTACCTCACGGATATCTATCACTTATAAAAACGATACAATAAGATATTAAATTAAGATTATAAAATACAAACGATATTTTTTTTTATTTCACTTTGTTTTTTTTATTACGTATGGCGAGGAATCGAAGAGAACATAGAATGTTTCTGTAAGGATAACCGTGAGTTCACACTCCCGGAAACATTCGCATAAAACATATTGTCATCTCTGTTTTTTTATAGAGAAAGAGAGAGATAACAACATGTTCTATGTGATGTTTTCAGCAGTGTGAACTCACGGTAATGTCAATCTGATTTTAGACTTACTTTAAACTGACTTTTGCCTAATAACTCCACTAGCTCTCACCCCCGGTAAATCGGTACGCTGTAATATTTGCACCCTATTCAAGGACAGAAAGGCGCTGCAGTGGCACTAGTGCGGTGCGTCCGGTGATACTAGATAGAGCACATATTGTGGAACTAAAGACCAATTTACCACAAAAAAAATTCGTATTGTATATAAATTTTTTCCTGTATTTGTTGTGGACAATAACGAAAATCCTTGGAAACAAATGTCGTCCACATCTTTTTCTTTATTTTGGGAATTCAAAGTTCAGTCGAATATTTTCTATGAATCTCCCGTGCCTCTGCATTTACAACTGTGTTCGACCAAACATATTGATCATTATGGACATTTACCAGTTGATAGTATAATAAATTCATCCTAACGTACACGAGGAAAGCCGGCGCGTAACATTAGTTTTTTCACAATTTGATACAATTTTATTATAATCTTACATAACTTTACACTTGATCACTGAAATGGTTGAACTAACAGGTCTAAGTAAAACGCCATAAAACTTTTTTTTTTTACTTTTTTCGTTTTTTTTTGTTTTCCGTGAATTTAAAATTAATTGATTTATATAGTTCATTAAATTTTTTTTTTCAATGTCTCATAATATTTTAATATTATTGTTTAAAAAATTCGGAATCCGCGAAATTATACAATATGTAGAGGTAGCATAATAAGATACGCACGTACAATGTATGATTCGTTTTGCGCACTCTATTGCGACACCGAGGACATTTTTTTAATAACTCGGCAAAGGAAATGAACATTACACTGAAAACTCAACTATAATCTGTAATTTCTTAAATTCTGTTCATCTCCTTCCATCTTGAATGGTATTATGACCATGTTCTCATTTATTATCTAATAAGTGGTACCATTTAAGATGCTTCTTAATATTTTAATTCATAAAAGGCTTTTTTGTTCCGTTTCAGAATAATTTATTAGCATGAGGAACAGTTTATAGTCATCTTTTAGTAATAAGAAATATTTTAGTTACGTTTTTATGAAATTACATTACGATTTGTTTATAGAATATTTAGTACTGTTTGCACACAATTTAGCGGCACTTGGGTACCTTAGACCGCATGTGGACTTTAGTGAATCTTCATTGAATATATTGTGCATGTCCTTTATTTTGTAATTTTTAATTACAATACAATAGTTTTTGTAAGTTATTCGGAATCGTTTGACACAGGTTGATTGAATAATTATACATGTTACAAAATAATATGCCCGTTTTGTTAGCTAAGATACACAAAGAAATGACAAAATAAATCCATCCAAGAACATAAGTATAAAATTACGAATCGATTTCACCTGATAATTGAATTTACGAACATTTATAATTTTGATTTGCTAGTTGTCAAAACAGATCTATTATTTTGTGACGACTTTAAACCTTAAAATTTTTTACAACCTTAAACTAATTTATAATTAGATAACAGTCAATTGATTTTGTCAGTTTAGTCCCTTCTGCTTAAGTTATTTACGCTTCTCTTTCTACTGTTAGAGTGTTGTAGGTGTTAAATGATGTTTTTATTTTTATGTTTGGCTTTGTATTTAACTTCTTGTGGTTATAAATTTATCTGATTTATTTTTAATGTGCTTTCGCAGTTAGACCCTCCGACGTCGAGTTATAACACGAGTTACATCAACCATAGTTCACCGCACTCGCCGCAGACGACGAATTCACAACTTACATATTCACAGGTATTTTTCCTTCAATCTAACGAGGCTAGATAATTATAGCTATACCTATTCCCTTATTAAATTGAATTCCCGTTATCGGGTTTTTGTATGTAAGGTTAGCCGGAAACTTGTAAACAGTTTGACCGGGGAGGTACGACCTCACAATACGGGCGTGAGGTAAACTGTAAATGTAAACTTCCCCGTTTCGTCTGATGATTTAGGTGCTGCAGGTACCGCCCGTATCCTTACTTATCATCTCCTTTTTCTTATCAACTTCCTGCTCTGTTCTACAAAAAGTCTGGTAACGTATCTGTAGATTATGGATATTGTACCTGCAGTCAAATTACATGGGGTGACTTGTTTGTTTGCCTACTACATAAAAGCAGCGTCTTCTTGCCTTATTATATCAAAATTACCAGCGTAAAATTCCGTTTGGAGAGGCCCAAGTCGGGCAGCGATGGCCTCCATTAGACGACCAGGTTACGGCATTGATAGTTTATCATCGTAAACTTAGCAGTCACTTCACCATATGATTTTTGTAACGCAATGGACGATTCACGCATCATCCAGCTGTGGTGTCTACCACTAGTTAAAAGTCGTATATAATTTAAAAAATTAAATGTATTTTCTATTATTAATACGTGAAGCGATGTCCTCGGATACATTTGTAAGAATATTACGATCACGGAGGTGTGTTAGATTTGGCAAATTTAAAGATATCTATGAAGGCTACTCTGCGTACGCTGTATCTTATAAAATATAACATAGTGTTCGGAACAATATAATTATTTTTGTGCGATCTAATTATTTCCGAGCAGGGTTGGCATCAAGCAGGCGGCCGGCCGTAATTACTGTAGCCAAAATCTATACAGTATAGACAACAGTCATACAGTCCCGACCCCACATAAGTGGGAAAAGGACAGGGAGATGATGTTGCGATCTATAGTTACATAAAATGTGTATTTTTATTGCAGGCGTCGCACATGCATGTGTGTTGCAACACGTGGCTAATGAAATACCGGCCGATCATTTGTAATATAAAATGTGTATTGCACTTTGTAATGCAGGCATCGCACATGCAGCACGCGCAACACGTCCAACACGCGCAGCACGTGCAGCACGAGCCGCGGCGCGCGCGCGACCCGGTGCCCGGCGGCGGCGGCTACCCCGCGATGCCGCTCGCCTCGCCCTCCGTCCCCACCGCGCCCGCCACGCCCGCCAGCATACCCGACATCATACTCACAGGTGAACTGCGAGATTTTACCTCGACTGCTGAGACACGGGATACCGGGGTTGACTTAATTGATCAAGTCCGTCACGGTGACCAACCCACGGCGAAGCGGGAACCCCGTGGGGTCGGAGGGAATCGCTTCCGTCCCAAGACTGGGTTCACTCTCTGTCAATTTTGTCACCACTACTACTCATAGAATTCCGTAACAATTAAATTAGTTGCAAATGCGTTGCCAGCTTTTTATGTAGAACAGAGGAAGGGTGTAAATAAAGGAAGGGAGAGGAAGAAAGAGTGAAAGGAGAAAGGCTAATGCCTCTTCTTAGGTTCAGGCAAAACACAAGAGCATAAAATACCAGATAAAAGCGAAAATATTATCCATATTTTCCATATCTGTCTACCGCAATTAGACTTAAATGACTACGTTTTTTTCTTACAGATTATTCGGGTGAACTAGATGCGGGCATTTTCGGCGGAGAAGAAGCGCAGTTGCGAGCCGGCCTAGACCTCGACGACCTGAACTTATTAGAGGAGCCGAGCGCGCTGCTGCCTGACTCGTCGGTCGAGCACGAGTTTCGATTGGACCGCTTGTAGTAGTGCGCTCCCGCTCCCGCACGCGGCGTCGTCGATGGCGCCGGCTCGCTCGCACACGACGCGCGCGATTAGTCCGGCCGGGGACGGAAGAAGCTACGAAAGTTCGCTATCGCGCTCCTCACCATCGGGCACGATGCGAGACTCCCTATACTTCATGACAATTTCTATCGTTTCAAGTCTGAGTTAGTGAATATAGTATTCGATGTAACCGTCGTTACGTAGTCGTCACCTGTGAGGTGTGTGCGGTGGGTGCAATACATGCACAGCGGCTGCGTGCAGTGCGTCGCGAGCATTGCGCTGCGTGCGTGCTCTGCGTGCAGTGCGTCGCGAGCATTGCGCTGCGTGCGTTGCGTCGCGAGCATTGCGCTGCGTGCGTGTTCTGCGTGCAGTGCGTTGCGAGCATTGCGATGCATGTGGGCGCTGCGTGCGTACGCTGCGTGCGTGCGCTGCGTGCGTGCGTGCGCTGCGTGCGTGCGTGCGTTGCTTGTTGAATTTACTAATTAATCTATTAACAATTTTCTATATAAAAGATTCTAAATGAACTCCATAACAATGCACGTGACAGACAAAGGTTATGAAGTGGCGACGCTGAGAGCATTTCGCTGCGTTGTTATAGATGTCTGCAGAAGGACCACGTAAGAGCAAAATGCAGCGCGGACGTGGATAGAAGCCAGGAGTGCTTTCGATGCGGAGTAGTTGGCCACAAGTCCAGGGAGTGTTCGGCCAAACCGCACTGCTCTATATGTGCTGCAGCCAAAATACCGGCGGACCATCAATTGGGTGGCAAGACTTGCTCCGCACCAGCCCCCAAAACACTCAAAAGGTAGACCGCATCGCAGTCACAACCAGCACACCAGCTACCAGTAGAGGTGGCCATGGAGACGGATCAGGATACCAACAACAATGGATCTACAAGTTCTTCAAGCCAACATTAATCACTGCGCACGAGCTCAAGACCTGCTCCTTCAGAGTATGGCTGAATGGTCGACGCAGGTGGCAGTGGTTGTGGAACCGTACTTTATCCCCAATAGGGATGACTGGGTAGGTGATGAGGAGGATCTAGTAGCCCTAGTTGTGCCGAGCGGGCTATGTCAGGCAACCTCCACGTGGTGCACCCTGGGTGCCGGCTGGCGGCCTCTACGGTCGCTAGTCGGTAGCTAATAGCCTGACGGGTGGGCGTTTCTCCAGGTATCTCTCTGATAATCAGAGGATATTCTGGGGGAGCAAGGACGGGTCCGGTGTTCACTTACCCTGTCATCGGGCGGGTGACTTGACATGTATCTCGTCACCACCGTCGGCCACGCCGCGTGAGATGCGCATGGAATCCGTTAACCCGTTTGGAGTATGTCTTCGACCCGGAACGGGGGCCTTGCCTTAACCAGCCGGGCCACGAGGAGTTAACCTCTATAAAAAAACTCCCAATCTCAAGCGGATGGTACAGCACGAAGGGATGCATGGTTGAGGGGCTGTCAATCGATACTGTACCCCTCCTGGTATACTATATCTTAATAAATATACCAACAAAATAAACAACGCGATATCGCAACGAAGCGCAGGCGGGTGTACCGGGGCGGGATTAATCCGGTTAAATCCGGTTAAAGCTGGCTGAACACGAGATCCGGGTGAAACCCGGTCGAACCGGGTGCGCGCGTGCGATACGCCCGGCCCAATATGCGGCATTAATCCCTATTTTAAATTCTGGTAAAAGCCTCAACTTACCTGTAAGAACCTTAATGTATTTTACGTCTGCGAGGTAGTGTAACAAGAAGCGACAAACAAATAAGTCTAACATAGCCCTACCACACCTAAAATAAAAATTCTATAAATTGAAATAAGTAAAAAAGTATTTTTTACCTTTATGTTTTTAAACGAAGGGAGTTCCTCAGTTCTTGTGATGCTGAGTTGTTGGTGAGTACCAAAATTAAGTTTCCAACGAGATTTCATTGAAAATCATCTCTTTCTACACAAATTTAGTCTTCAATCGACACAAAGGTATATATTGTCGTCTTATGTGTAAAAGTTGCTCTTGTACAATGTTTTTCACCCGTTTAAAAGTACTGTTTTAAAATAACAGTTTGTATATATTCCAGGCACCGTATGTATTTTTATATTATATGTAATTTGTATAAAAGACTGATAACGTGAGAACAAAAAGACAATGATACAAGGACGTTAAGAAGGAACCTACCTAAGAAGGTAACTCCTCAGAACACTGATATAATATAAGCCATGCCCAGAAATACCTATGGTCATCTTGAAGCATGATATGGATACCGAAATAATAACCCTGCAATCGGGTTTGATATAAATCGATACTGTAATATAAACCAAAGAAAATCAATCTTTAAAAATGCTATAATTTTTTTGTTTACTAACAACTAATGAAACTAACGAACGTGATCATGACGAGGACCTAAAACAAAACACAATAAATCAACATATCTCACCATCGCCGTTATGTGTAGAGTTTGGGGGACTCATGTGCGAGTAATCCCGCGTGCATAACGAGATCGAAAATGAAACATAAATCGACGAGATGGACTACGGGAACGATTAAACCCATTAACATCGCACGGGTCACCGAGGACCAGAAGAGATCCCTGTCCAATCAACGAACCCTTTTATTCTCTCACCGGCGATATTTGATCTCCCTAATTGTATACAAATTCAAAGGGTGCGTACAAAGAGACGAGGTTCAATTTAAAATGGTGTTTGTGTATCACGATTCATGATAGGGCGTCTCTATACGCCCCCGCTCTCAGATGTACGGTAACGATCGCGGCACAATACCATAGTCAATAAATACGGCGTATACGCTGCTACATATGCCGGAGGCGCGTACAGTGCGCGTATTCGTATTGTTTATGTCACATTAAATTGTTAGAATGTTGCTTGGTTATTGCCGAAACCGTATTCGGTTACTTCGCTATGTAACTTACGTGTTCGTGGCGTAAATTGTTCCACCCTAACGTTTATCGCTATCCCTCGGTAGTTCGATGCGTGCTTATTATAATTTGATTGTTTACGCTTAATGTTTACGTTTTCGCGTTGTTGAATCAACAAATGTACAATGTATTTATTTTTGAAGAGAGCAAGTTACTAAGTCGATATCCATTTCTAAATACAAGAGTAGAATGCATTTTGTATTTTTGTTAAAACAATTGAGTTTTGCAGATTAGACTCACCAGCAAGTTAGCAGAGTATTACCGACAAGAACTACATGAGATATCATGGCAACACTATATAGTCTTGCTGTCTGACCCTTAAAAAGGAACTAAGATTTCATAGCTATCAGAGAGACCTTATGGAGAAGGTAAGAACGTTGAGTAGAACCCTGTGAAATAGGCTTAATAAGCAATCGAACTTGTCGTATAATTATTTATAAATTTCAGTCTTCCGTCAAAACTATAATCAATTGTTTATAGTTGTGTTTTTAGTCGTCTAATGTGATATAATAGCACAAGTTCAAATGTTTATAAATCCATCTTTGTTTTTAAAACATTAACCAGAAAAGTTTATTTCGATGAATATCCAGAAGAAAGCGTCCTCCAAAAACAGCCCAAGGCTCACGCGTAATTAAAACTATAAAATATCAGCAAACAATCCAAAATTAATAATAAATGGTGTTCTACGTTAAAAACTATAATATAGTCAGTCTTAATAATTAAAAAAAGATTCCAAGTCATTAGCAAATTGTATCCATCGCGTGACCACCGGATATACTCGTCTATTGTCGAGTCGCGACACGCGCTATATTTTGAAACGTTTATTAGACAATACGATATTTAGATATTGGATTACTTTATTCATGGTAATATGTATGAAATGTCTGAAAATATTTCAAATAAGTGAAGTTGGATAAAAATAATCGAAGTACTTATATTCTGTTTTCTTTTCCGTGGCAGATGAACAGGACTGAGGCCTGAAGTAAGAGGAGCCGCCTACAACTTCACCAATTTTTTATGGGCATTTAGTCCGCAAGTCTTTAAGAGTTTAGTCAATGATAGATTAAGAAGCAGCAAAGATACCTTCGGAGCGTTGCCTTGAACGATGTTGCCTAATATTCGGACTTCTAAGAGACTTCTGTTACAGCAGTATTGTTTCATCGAAAACAGCAGAGAATTTACAGAATAAAAAGAAAGAAGAACATAAACGCAATACTGTGGTCATTTTTCATAACTAATGAAGTTAAAATGATGATTGCAAAAATTCAAAGCTTTTTACTGTAATTTAAACCTTAATAAAATGCATTATCTTATTATTAATGGATTTCATTTTTCATATAAACATTATTGCATTATATACGATTATGTTTATGTACGTAGCCCCACTCATATATTACATCGACTGCATACATTACATATTATATATTGACTGATGGCGAAACTGTGTTGGCTACTGGCCAACAGACTGTCTGGTTTAAACCCACTACCCACTGGCTATTTGTACTGGCGACTGCTTTCAGAAATAACAATATCTACAATCTCTGTAAAAGGAAACGAGAGTCGAACAACTTACATAAACACATACCGTACTGTATGAAATTTAAGAATTTAACATATATTGGTTACTGCATCTTATGTAAGATTACATTTTAATAACTTTATTAGGCTTAGAATAACATAAATCCATCGTAGATGTAACCCGAGGAACAATCATGCCCAAACTTAAGAATAAAATGATCATAGGACAATACTTGATGATAGTTTGAAAGAACCTAACCTTCATCAACTTATACTAACCAACATTTTGTTTCATTTGTTCATTTTGTTCATTGTCAACGTAGGGTATAATGCCGAGTGAATTATTTTTATTACAGTTGTAGCAACGAAAACAAAAGAAATGATTGCTTACACATGTAATATTTAAAAAGTTGCTTACATTTTTGCCTTCTACCCAGTGCCCTGGAGATCATTATTTATCAACTTTTATATTTATGTCTTTGTTTTTCTACCGACAATCTACAGGGAATCTTATCTCGACAATGTAATATATTTATTGGCAGTATATATTATGCTGTATATTCTATGCTGCAAGAATTGTAGTTTTATGGTGCTGGTAATTCTTGCGAGATATTTTTTTTAATGAAAATATTAGTAATTTGTGGAAACAATTTACTAACATTTATTATAACCATTCCAATTGAATACTATGATTATATTTATTTTACATGAAGGATATTCACCTGACAGTGACAAGCGTTTCGATGACATTACGGTGCTATCAAGAATTTCGAAATACTAAATGGTGCGAAGTGCACTTGGACTTGTTAACCTGAGAAGAATGCATATTAAATTATAAATTCATAATGATGTTACGAATATCTTTTTGCGATTTCGGTAAAAATCAAACAAGATTTTACTATGTCACCGAATGAATGACTCAGAAGAAAAATACGAAAATAACGGGGTAAATATTTCTGTTTCGCTTCATACATGAAGTGGGCATCGATAAGCCGGGACATGGAAACGGATGCCTTCAGTAGTGCTTCACCTACCTTATTTCAATAACAATGTCTCCCTAAAGAAACCTTACGTTTATATTTATTCTGTTTCTTCCTTTACTATCGACCGAATACTCATTTCGATATACTATTTAATTCGTTCTCAAAAACGAAATATCTTAAAATTTTGCTTTGAGCGTAAGTTCTTGAACAATATTTTGTTTCATTGCGCGATATGTTTAAATTGATGTTTTTCAGCGAAAAACTAATTGTGTGTATTATATTTTTACAAAAAAATATGTTTAACAATTTGAATTTTTTTATTATTAAGAGAAGATTAATTGGAATTGGAATTATAAATGACTGTCAATATTGATTGTAAAATTAATGTTTCTCTCGTAAATTAATACAATGTATATAAAAAATAAAGTTACTATTCGTTGTTGTAGGGTACCTTTGTTGTCGAGAGTGAGCGAGTACTGATAGGTAAGCCGATCCAAGACGGCACTATGAGAAGTCGTAAAAATAAAATATTATTCAACAAGCCTATAAAAGTCATATATAATGCCTACTTGGAATATTTTTTTCATAGGAAAAAGCATTTCTATGCATAATACGGGCAAATGTTAAATTTATGGTAAAAACTTCGCCGGAATTTCATGAAAATATTAGAATATCTATAATACATAAGAACACGACAATGAAATATATTGATAAGATAAACCTTGTGTCTTCACTTGTACATAATTTTAAGTTAAATTAATTACGTTTGAATTTTGTTTTTGCTTTTTTTTTGTTGATAAGTAATTGAGACATATAATATGCAATGTCTCAATTACTTATATGGCGTTATAAGCCATCTGACCTGACCCGAACATTATATCGACTTGATAGCCTAAACTTATTAAAATTGTTGTCTTCCTATACAAAATATGTAATATTTAGAAATTAGTTACAAAAGATCAAATAAACCCTCAAACAGCTTACGGAGCGTTACTAAAACAGTCCGCCATTCCATCGGAATATTCTGGAACTGTCCCCTGGCGAAGCGTGAAATAGCCGTCGGTCGGTTAAACACGAATATCCTTTATATATGAGACACTGTTGTATACACATATATCGAGTACGCTTTTAAAGCGAAGTTATTGCTTCATAGCGGATGGTCACGAGGGAAATCTAGCCGTGTTTGCATGGCCGCTGACCCTTCGCGCGATCATGTTAACACAACGCCATCCGAATGACATTTGCATCTCATTGTAATACATCGTCCTTTAGAATGGTTACGCCGGAGAAGAGCAAAGGATGAACATGCGATTGTTTGTTACCGTATTCACTTTCTAATATTATAACTACTAATTTATTTAAATTCCATAAAATAGATTCTTATAATTGTTTCAACGTGATACGGTGGCAAGGAGTATTTTTTATAATAAATTACGGATGAACCGATGTAGGCATATATAAAATACATCAGAATTTATGTATATCCATTACTGGTCTTCGTAAATTGCACAAGTATAGTCGTATTTACTCAACTTTTCTACAATGAGCCTATCACAATAGAACTACTATTTCAAATATAATTTCAAACTAATATAGAAGATAGGGTCTTGGAAATATTTGCAATGCGGGTCAAAATACTAATAAACAAGTATAATAAAAAAATAGCTGGGATGACCTGGAATTAGCCGTATAATGAAAAATGTTTATTATGTACGTATGCACAAAGTTGTAATAAATTTAGGTAATATTAATGAGTCGACACAGATTATAGTTACTCTAATGTTTAAGTTCAGTGTTTAAGTCAGTCATTGTATAATTGTTGTCTTTATCTTGTATCAACTTCATTGTTCGCTTGGCGATGTGACCACGCGTTCTTACGATTACAGCAGCAATCTCATGGACAGAGTTTCAATTCTGATCCTAGATTTACAAATGAATTTTCGTTTTAGCATTTTCACTTGCCGTAAGTAAAAAATAAAATTTGTTTTAGATATATGTCGATAGGATCTGGAACTTTGGTAAGTTTGACACTTAGTAAAATCAAGAGTTAGCACAGTCTATCTCTTCTAATTAGATTACAAAATAAAATGAATAAGCCCTCAAGACACACCTAGTTTAGGCCATGTTTATTAAACATTAATAATACAAATGTATAAGGAGGTAATAAATGTTGCAATAGCATTGTAATAAAATGATTGAATCTATTGCAATGGCGTGGTCAAATCATAATTATTCGAAGTTCGCCATCCGAAGCGAGAGGGCCAAAATGCGCAGCTTCCGTTTTCCACGACATTGGGCACAATTTGAAATATTTTAGTGCTGTTGTAACGACTTGATGGCGCTGCCGAGGGCCACTTATATATCTC
>DWTW01000799.1:0-14514 GCA_018246275.1 Papilio slateri | reverse complement strand
ATTAACATTAAGGTCAAGATTGACATATCAAAAGTACATTTAAGACTTTTTCTGTTTATTATTAACACCGGCTATTCCTAATACCAATAGATTTTATACAAATTTAGAACTTTTTATTCTTGTAAAATGTGAGTTTTTATAATCGTAATAATATTAAAAAAGTATACGATAGCAGAATTGGTGATCGGCTTCCAAATATGGAGAGCTGCACTGAAAGATCAAATCCTCTTGGACTTTTTCGTACCGTTAGTTTTACGAAATTATCTTAAGACTTTGAACATTAGGCATTGTTTAAAGCACTGGTGAACAGTAACTAAATGACCTAACAACCCCATTAGGATAACGCAGAAATAAGACTCAGTTTGCAATATTAAGAGAAATCTTTGTTCCGCGCTAACAATGCTACAATAGCTTTCTTTCATTCTTTTCATATCAAGATTATGACAAAAAAATAATAGGAAAATGCGCGTAGTATTCTCTTTAAGTTTTTTTAATTAGAAAAACAAAGTAAATCAATTCTACTGTACATAATCTATCGTTGTTACAGTATAATCAAAATAACTAATTAAAGTTTTAATTAAAGAAATTTTATTGTTACATTGTAGTTTTTTTTTACAGTTAGCGACATTAAAAGGATTACATTGCAATTCTAATGATTGATACAAATTCAATGTCATGTTGAAGTTCAAGTTCTCAGTCCCAGGAGGTCGCTTCGGTCAGAGGTGACCAACGGCCGGCCCGCTGCGAATTTTGCACACGGATCTTGCCTTTTACCTTCACCCCACACTTGTTGCGGCCCATTGTGATCTAACACAATAGTATACAATAGCACCGAACATTTTTAGGAATAACCTAACTTAACCTAACCTATAACACGAAAAATAGCACACTGACAAAAAATAAAACATTAACCTTTGTAAGGTTAAAAAGTCGGCAAAGTCGTTTTTTGATTTTTTAAACATAAAACAAAGAATTGAATGTTTTACAAATAAAAACCTTTTGAAATTTGCACTTTCGTAGAAAATTCATTACTTAAACAAAAAAAGCAGATATTGCAACACAAACTATAAAAAAAAAACCTAAAAATGCAAATAAATATGATAAAGACCCTTAGTAACCGTGAACGTATAAACCGGCCGGTGCTAAGTTCGTTCGTCACCTATGACCCATGCTTGACCAGTAGCGTCCCCAAAAATCTTGCAGTACGAACACGTAGCCTTGATATTGAACGTTAAAAAGAAATTGCAGCAGATTTAATATTACAAGTTAAAAAATTAAAAAATATGCCGGCGACGTTTTTTATAAAAATCTTTGCGTGTTTTTTAATTGGACCGTTATTTTTAAGTTATCTGATTATGTTTATTTAATGAGTCGTTCATAACAGAATGATTTCATTAGCCTATGATTTATTATGACTAGGTTCATTCAACTTGTACGCAAATGTTTAAGTTTTAAAATATTGTAAAATTATACAGTCATAAAAATAGTACAGAATGAATGCAGAATGCTTAATCATATAAAACTTATATTAAGTATTTCATCATTAATAATATTCACACAGTTTTCTTTATATTTGTTTTTAAGGTCGTGAATGTGGATATTTTAACGATGATTAAATTGTACATAAAAACCAAAAGAAATTTTAATCGCCAAAAGCGATCTTTTTGAAGCAAATGTTGGAAAAATCCAAGTTTGATTTTTTTTTGGAATTACAAATTAAATTCCAGAAAATTAACTATTATCATGATATTTTTTAAATGATGTAGCAGTTAGTATCATTGAGATTGTCTAGACTTTGGTGGTCAAACAACTTGCAAAAATGTAAGTTCTAACTGTTTTCGTTATTTCGTCCACACTTAATCTACTATATTTGTGTACCGAGGGTTTGTTTTCGTATACTTTCGATCGTAATAAAAAGCTGCAGTAATTTTAAACGTCACATCAAATTTAATATTCGTGAATTAAAAACAGCGGTCAGTGGACAACGGTCAGTTCCCCGATTTACGACTCTTTTATTTACTCTAAGCCTATTAAACCCTTTCCATTGTTGGATGTTCTTGAGAAGGGTAATTAATATGGCGTGTATTGTGCGAATCCAGCACCTTTGTTCTTTGTTGTTGGGCCGCTTTGTACGCCGGTCGGTTTTTTGTCGCGATATTTTGTTTAGATGATCATTAGTCCAGTGGGCAGTCCGCCGATGACCAATTCAAAACGTTTTTTTCTCACAATGCTCGTGTGATCGGCAACCATTGCAGTTTGCATATTTGGAAAAATAAAGGTATATTTATTTATCGTTCATTATATAATTGACGAAAGATGAAAGACGCGGTGAATACGAAGAATCATTTTTATTTAATTTTAATATTTAAACAATTGTCGCATTTTTAAACAAAAAAAAACTTTCTGCGTTAAAAACTTCCATAATTATTTCTATAATTTAGATAGGGACTGTTGTCGAATTTGGTCGATAGTCCCTACTTAATTTCCTTCCCAGCTGATCCAAATTTACAAAAATAACAACAACGTTAAAATTTACGTTAAGAAGACAGTGGAGATGTTCAATAAAAAAATATTGTTATTCGTACCTCTACGATTTCTTAACCGGCCAGCAGTTGTAGGGTTTGCCGTATGCAAGAGTGCACCGCTATGACCTCTGATCTCTGCTGCGCTTAAGAAATAGTCGTTAGGCAATAGTGAAGGGACTGGTTCCGATGCAATTGTGAACCGAATGATAAAATAAGACATACATTTTTATTCGCTAGCTATTGACAATCTGATTAATATTACTCGATTTTATCGCATAAAGGCTTAACCCCAAATTAAGTATTATTTTTAGTGTAGTAGCTACATCGGTATTTGTTTCTTATTAGATTAGAATCTAACTTATGACCTAACCGAAAAATCAACTTATTTAATTGTATAATTTTGAGTAGTATGTATTTATAGACTAAAACAATCGGGTGTTACTTTGCGTCAATCGTTAAAAATAATCACGGAAACTGATAATTTGAGCTTGTAAGTATGTTTTCATTATGATACACGACACGGCAAAATCATTCATAAATGTAAAGCATAAAAAATGTATAGTTCTGAACGCCTGGTACGCGCCGTGAAAACATGTAGGTATATACGAAAGCCGTACAAGTATATACCTACGCAGGACGCGAATCATCTGTGCCGCGAGCGTGTGTTGGTTCGCGAATCACTCGAGAGGAAGAGGATCGCCCTCCCGGCGCGCCGGCCAATGAGAGTCTAGACGCGCTCCGTCGCCGACCGAACGTCGCGAATATATTGGCACATGCCAACCTAATATACCAAGCGTGCATTGTATGTATATGGATACTTATATATCACCTATATACCACTTTAATATGTAAAGATATAGCTGTCTATATCATCGTGTGTAGTGTAGGTATATCACTGATATGTATATTTTTATGTCTGGCGTAGAACTATGCCGATTTATGCGGCCTTGGTAAGTAAACGTTGCGCCGAGCTGAATTCATTCTACTAAAACAATGGCTGTCAAAACGTCAAAGGAACTCTTTTCTCTGCCGGAAGTATAAATAAAAAGCTCGCAAGGGGAGTTTATAAGGAACGGCTTTAAACGAGGATTACTCCCGAATGGGGACTTCTGTAGGGCTTTCTAAGTATAGCGAACTGGAAGGTGCGAACGAGTCAACCCTTCCGTGTAAAATATCAGAATTAAACTGTCTTAAAACACATGTTTGTTTAACACTGATCCCTCGAGACAACGAGAGTAACACATTGCTCTTGAATATAATTAATATTGCGTGTCAAGGTTTGGTACAGAGTAACAACTAAAAGATTTATTAACTTTTGGCGACATGTCAAAAGAACCAAAGCAATTTTGAAAAAACATTATGTAAAAAATACAAAATCTCGCTTATGTATAATATATTTTTTAGATATCTCTTTAATAATGAAATAAAAGTTCTCATCACTTGAGTAAGTGGATAATGTCGCCCACTTGATTCTAATCCAATGAAAGAGGGATTTTGAAGAATACCAGATGCATGGCTTGACTATAATGGATGCCTCGTAGTTTTTTTAATTAATTATTAATTTATGGTAGATTTCGTAAATGTTTTAAATATTTCAAAACAAAAAATCACGTTTGTTTACTTTTCGAAGGTTTGATACTGTATCATTCAGTGATTTAGGTTAATTTTCTCAGTCTTATTGTAGGTACTTAGCAAAAAAAAGCTTGGTTATCTTGCGCCTTCTGTATTAAAATAGGTGTCCATCTTTATGACGTACTAATCAATCTAGTTGAAAAAGGGTTAACGAATACTAACTTTAATTTAATTTAATTTAATGAAATATATTTTAACTTTTTTGAGTTGTACTAGCTGAAACGGCAAACTTTGTTCCGCCTTAGAATTAATTTATGTTGTGTTACCTTATTTAGCTACATATATCAATTGCTGGACGGGTTGCACTTCAGTCGATTCGCTTTATTGAAGCACCTTGAGATATACAACATTTTTCGTCAAGTCAGGATGTACACTTTTGTAGTTTCTGTAATTTCTTCAAAGATAACGTCGCATACAAAAAATGTATGAGAATATCCATTTTCTTGATATATTTTTCCTCGTATTTTTTTTAATATATTTATTAGCTATTCGTTGCAGAGACGAATCACAAACAAATCAAAGATCAGAAAAATCTTTTCAGTCGTTCTTGAATTATAAATGGTGTAACTAATACAACTCTTTTTAATATTATGTTATTATATAAATATAAAATATCATTTGTTTTAAACGTTATCATCTCATTATAACAACGTGGAAACGAGAAGGCAATTAAGAAATACCCACGAGCAATTTCAACCCCTTTGAAATGTATTACTGCGTAAAACACAAGTTTGAGGGGTTGCCGTCAGATTAGGCCTCCAGTGTTGCGCTCAGCAAAAACACTGCACATGGGCGTATTTCAATTAGCTGTCACCTTGTCAACTCTTCTGCTATTATTTTTAAAAGAACGCTGGCAACATTCTCTTGAGCACCCCCGATTGTTTATAAATAGTTCTACTGCCACTGTACAACTTTATGTTTTAAAACATAATTATAAAAATAGCCATAATATTGTTGCTTGCATAATACTGCACTGTTTTTTATTAAGTAAATTAACTATAACATGGTAAATAATACTATCGCAAACGTACTTTGGAAATTATACTACACTTTGTAATATTTTTAAATATAAAAGAGATACAATAATTAAAATCAAAGTTTGAACATGAGTCGAATGTCCGAATTACGGTCAATTTGTATCAAAATTAAAAAATACTTTGCTAAAATTCTTACGCTGTGTGTTGCGATGTATCTATGCAAGAATCGTCATTGAATAAGAGTCGTGGCTATTTGTATCGACCTAACATAAAATAATTTTAAAGAACATTGAATTGATAAGATAATTGCCAAAAAGATAAATCCCAAAATAATATACTATAATTGTATTTTATTACGGGAGTGATGTTACTACTATAGTACTGCACATTCTTAGGGACAGCTGCAAATAAATGCTATTTATTTGGTAGCTCCCTTGCTCAATTATCCAATTCACTAAAATTCTAAACTATTAAATTAAAAAAAAAAAACAGATTTTAAAAAGTTTAAAAGTCGCGTTTAATTACATATCGTTATACATATTGATTTAATAGGTATAGGAACTGAAAACTATTAGACACTTATTTAAAAAATAACGTACGTTAACGTAAATGTACTAAGACAAAGAAGTTTAGACGAAATAAAAAATCGATACGTTCAGATCCGGGTACATTATTCGCGGGTGGTATACGCGTATATTCAATTACCAACTCTTTAATGCAAAGGAAGTTCATATAAGTAGGTCAGACAGTCGATTGCACATGCTGTGAAAGCCGCAAAAAATAATCCCCCTTTGTACCGCTTTGTTTCCACGCACCACAAAAAAATATTATTGCCAGCAATTTGTACCTACCCTTAAAACCGAATAGTGCTACCACTTTAAATTGGTACACCACGTACCAATTTAGGGAAGACCAATCACAAGTTAGTCCACTATATTTTACCTTATTATTGCTTAATATAAGAATTATACAAATAAACGGTGCATAATGGTAAAATCGTGTTTTAATTAAAACTTCGATCATATGATCGCAAGTAACGCAACCGGCCAGTGTTGGATTTTGATAATATTTATAAATATTTAATACGTACACTTATTATTTTTTGTAAAAATATAACGTATAAATTATATATAGATATCTTATACTTATAAAAAAAACGCGGAAATCAATTATTCATTATTACATTCTCATGGGCCAAGACGCGATGGACGTACTATAATAAAACAGTGTTTTATCAATTTTTTTCTGTCTCGCATACGTTTTATATTTAACCCTTCTCAAGGCCCTCGTAGTATTTCTTTGGCCACAAATCTTTTTTGTCTATCACCTTTTTAAATGGCACATGCGGAGAGAAAGCGTCTTTTTTGAACATCGAGACGTTAAAATGCAATATCATCAGCCTACCTGAACATCCTTTGAACTCTATTCTCTTAATAGATCGTCTCTAATCGATTAAAGCCTGGAAATCTTGCATACAAAATTGTATATTGAGAGTTTACGTGGAAGATTCATATGAACTAGTCCTTCTATTTATGATTTCTTAAAGATTTATTATCATATAGATAAGAATACAACAACGTACAATTTCATTTGTTTCATTTGATAATTGTTCTACGGTTAAGTTAAACTAATCAAGCGAGAATAAGCAAAATTTATTTTGTTTTAATGTATTACAAATATGCAAGAGAAAGAATCGATACTCAATTGGTATCAATCACTGTTCGCTATTCACCGGGGTGATGTAATGTGATAGGAATGAGAATATCGCCATACATAGGATTCGTATTGACATGAAAATAAACATTTTTGTTGGTGAATAATACCACAAAAATGTATTACTTCAGCTTAAAACTAAGCCCAGGAATCGAGGCCTACTCCAACCAACCAAAAAATGCTCCAAAATACAACCTAAGCTATATTACGATATCATTTAAATACGGTGTATATATATGTAAACTTTTGTATTGTGTTTTCTCTTAAACTCTATATATTCATAAAAAAAACAACAACAAATGAACGTGCAAAACATTTGATACGTCCGAATCCGTAAATCGGCGAACAAAAAACATCAGGTAAAAAGTCATATACCGATATAATTGTCACAAATTAAAGCAAAAAGTCGTTCACAAAAGATATCAAAATTCTGCAAGCCACACGAGCAGGTAGAGACTTTATAAAATTCCAAATTTTTTTGTACCGAAGTTGTGCAAAAGCGTGGGAGGGATCACGAAATAACTGTACCCGCCGTCACGTCAGCTCGGCCTACGACCCCTAACATAAATCAACCGTTTCTAAACGAAGAAGCATTGCCGAATTTAATGTTAACCTTTTACACGCACAACAATCCGCAACAACGTACCTATTTTTTAAGACGGCAAACGAGCAATCGAGTCACCTGATATTAAGTGACCACTGATCAACATCCGCCGCAATCAGAATTTCGAGATGGGTTACCATCCTTTCTGTGACAAAGAAGAGATAAGATTGTTGGCCAAGGATAGGATAGAGAGAAAAGGTAAAGGAAAGGGATGGTGCTTGCGACAAATCATTCATCAGAAGGAACGCAGAAGTATAAATCCTCTACATCGGCCGAGTAGGTCCGTTCATTCAACGATTACTGCTTCCTTTACCATTATTCTAAAACCGGGTTGCTGTTTTATGACTTACTCTTTTCCAATTAGTCTTAGCATCCACATACAAAAAAAAACGAAAAATTTGTTTGTTGCAAAATGGCTAGTTCAGATATTAGGTGATACAGAACTTAAATAAAACCTAAGGCGGCCTTAATAAGTATTTAAATTGGGGTTACTCGATTACCATCACACAGAGTACGATGGGACCACACAATATAAATTATCATATTGCGAAAATTAAAAAAAATACTGAGATCTCCCGTCGTACGTGTCGTAATGCAGAAACCAAAATCCTATAAAGATTAACACATGAGGCCGCAACGTTTGCCCTGTCACTAAGCAAACATTTGAATTACAATGTTCGTTTTTACACGCGAGAGGATTCCGCGCAAAAACTTTTAACGCAAACATAAAAAGTTCTACAGTTTCTGTTACGTGATAAGTTTATTTTGGAACAGAGATCAAGATTTACAACTTTGTTTAGCTATTTATTGCCCATATTCGATACTAGGCTCCCTCGATGTTCGTGTTCGCCGTCGCCCGGTGGATTTCAAAACTAAGTCTAATAAAATAGCCTATATTACTTTTTGGTACTCTAGCCTTCCTATTAAAGAGTTATTAAAATTGATTCTGTAGTTTGAGATAAACTCTCAAACTACAGAATCCACTTAAAACCAAAAAAATCTTTCCTCTGTTGGCATGGATACAATAGGCTGGTGCTAATGAACAAACACTGCATTCAGAAATTAATTTGAATGAATAAATAACCATTGTACAAGACTATATTCCGACAATATATTTAAAGTTAGTATAACTTAATGTATACATCATAGTAATTATAAGTGAAAGTCTTAAATTTAATCGAAATTTGACATAAAGCGTTGCAGCAGAACATTTGAGTGAAGTCGTTGAACCCTCCTGAAAAAAAACTCCCCCGACCGTTTCAGCATTATCGGCCGCCTCGCTGCGTTCTCACGCCTCGCTCTGAACTATGACTCCAGCAAAAACACAGCGTCTTGTACACTACGTACGTACGTACGTACACACGTACACATGCTAACGTTTACTTTGATCTATTGCGCTCGCGAACCCACTTGGAGTTTTAGTGAATGTAATATTTCAAGTATACTTGCCATCTTTAAAAGTTAACTTGTTAACTGAATGAAAATAATATTCCTTGTTTGTATTAGTCGACAGCAAATACTCGGTTCGTAGGAAGGAAGAAAAAACGTAGTAATAAATATAGAAAAGGGGAAAGTGTGGATTGGCCACGTCGTATCTCTCTCGCCAGGCGAAGCGCAGAATTATGAATACCTATTCAATTCACGCCTGTATTCTGTGTTACTTCCCCGGTCGGACTGGTCTCCAACATTCATTATTCTACGTCCGCTTGATACTGCTTCTGGTTCTCTCACTTTTACACCATAAAATTATAGGGTAAATTTTTATTTCCATAAATTGCCACACTACTAGTATAATGTTCCACAAATATATTTTGCTATAAATTATTTATATGGTTTTTTGAAAGTTTCGTATATACTAATGACATTTTTGATATTAAACTTAATTCGTATGGCAGTATTATTTTTTAACCACGATTAACACAATCGAAATACACATGACGCCGGAAGTTGAGTTCCACCACGGACGTTGTGTTTCCGGTCCCCGCTCGCCCCTGCCGCGAACTCTCATTATTCTTTCAGCAACTATATTTTGACTACCGCCGTTAAATACCTCTTTGATAGGCGAATATATCTTTTATTTCGACTTCGAGTTCTTTAAGTCATTAATCTTATATTAACAACAACCGAGAGTGCAGCATTTATAGGACGAGCACAAAACTAATATTTTAGGGAACACGTAACGTCAAAAACGATGTGTACTCGATGGAGTGACTGAATGCTCTCTGCCTCTCCTTCCTATAATTAGTTACGACTTCATAAGACTTTTGTGTATTGCTTTCCCTAAAGATAAAAAATGCATTACATCTGGGACATTAAATCGTCTTTGGCAAACATCGAGTCATTTCTACAAGAAAGTTACAAGAAAGCAAGAAAGTGAACAATGAAAATTAGATTTAAATAAACTCAATATCAATTTGTTTTTACTTGGGTAAGTTCGTAGAAAATTATAGCACGGGCCAATACTTGTCTTACGTAATAATGTTTGAAAACTCAACTCAACATACATTATTAAAACAAAAAGTATCAATTCGATTGTAATCAATATATTAAGATAAAATAAATAGAATATATATACGTAAAAACAAAATTGATTAAAACCTGTATAAAATAAAAAGTAAATTTAATAGCGCCCGTCTACTGTCAAATAAAACAGTTAACCCTAACAATAGACACGTACTGCAGCTTTTCTTTTTTCGCATTCAAAGTTAACGGTACATAATTGATAAACCGATCGCCGTAACTGTCAGCACTTCCCTGATCTGCCTTGAGGATTGTGGGAACAAATTATCGCAAACACTTCTGCCATTATCGAAAAGGCCTTGCACAAAACATCGCATCAAGTATTTATTACGAGCAAAAAATTACCACTCCCACGCCGTGAAAGGGTTGAGTATGCACCTGACCTATATTGCACTTGCATAAAAAAGTATGTTTTCATACGTTTTTTTTAATACTCTTTATTCTCCCAGTCATATCTTTTGAATACAATACTATTTGTAGGGTGAGTATGATTTCGTACATACCTTAAAGAGATTTAGTCTGGATTCGTTAAAATTAAAACGCTAGTTAGCCAATTTAAAAGTAAACCTGATATCTATATTGAATCTGTGCAGCCGTTCTTGATTTATATAGATGGTTCATTAATATGGCGCTTTTTATGTTAAAAAAAAACTATTCTATCAATAACAACACAGGGCTTACTAATATTCATTAAGGTAATACTCGATTTAAGCTCCCTATTTCAGTACCATTATCTGATTTTGTTGAACTATAAAATTACTGTCATATTTTTTTTATAATTACACAAAATGAAATTAATCCGTTTATTATATAAGTATAGCAGATTTATTAATACAAACAATAAGTTGTATTACATTCATATAATTATTACGTAGTTTTTGTTTTCACTACTTTGTGGGCACCCTATACAAACGCAAGGGAGTCGCGCGCACAATGGATGTCGTGGCAGCGCGGCGCAGGTAGCGGCCGCGCAAAGGGTTATCCGCTTATGCAAAAAACGCGATGCGATCCGATTAACACTGGCACAAAACACAATTTGGCTTTTTCCAAATCTGACTATTGTGTTTAACAGTTTATGGCACTTATCTTAGACGTGTGCTAATTTGCATTATTCAACATAAACAATATCTAAATTGATACAGCATATAAATTGAGTGTTTATTTAAGTTCAAGAAGAGGAGTGAATAAGCTAATGCAAAACTATAGCGTACCGACCTTCGGTCACATCGCTAGTTAGGCTAGTCTAACTGATCAGATGGTATTGAGTCAGTGGTAAAATAACATACTAGTTATTAGTATTCTAGATTTCAACCCTACTTAGCCTTACCAGCTAAGGTTGTCCAAGGTTGTTTTTTAAATCTTGTTTACAAATAATATTTCATTACATTTCGAAGTAACATTTGTACTTATGTCGCCCGCACCACAATAAAGCTGTTGGTGAATTCGCGGCCTTTCACGTGTCTCATTAAGTATTCATTGATGAGAGCGCGAGCTGGGGCGAGTGAAAAGGCCGTCCGGCTATTGCGAAATGAATAAATAGTGGCGAGAAATAGGGGCAGTTCTGCAGGTAACGAGCGGCGCGCCTTAATAATGGATAACTACCATCATTGACCATTCCATGATCTGCGTTTTAAAGTCATTTTTGTGAAGCCCAGTGTCTTGGATATCTGGTCAGCGGTCGTTCAGCGTGAAACAAGGCATCCGTTATAAGCTCGGCCACCGACACGATAATAGCCAGACAAACAGTTGCAATCGACAGTTCGCGATCGGCCTTTTACTTGCTCGGTTCCTCTGACCAATTATTAAATTATTTCGCCGTCAATAAAGGAGCCAATTTTCGCATGGAATATTAAAGTTGATTGAACACGCGAATTCATTACAAGATCCAAAAACCATTACATTTTCGACGCTCACATGTTTCAACCCTAATGGGGAAATACAAAGACCAAATGTAATGCGAGATTGTTAGGTTTCAAGTTTGTATGAACTTTTTCTATTCCGTACCCGTAGTGATAATTGGCCGCGTTTATTGTTTAAATATTAAGTATTGACCAGAATTACATCGCAAAATTGTTATCTGTAGTTCTGTAAAGTGTCTTACATTTAAACACATTTCAATTCTCGTTTTTTTATTTACTATTGTTTATTTTTGTTGTTTGTAAATTCTAACTGTTGTTATTACCAAATATAAGAATTAGTTTTTAAGCTTTGATATTCAAAACGAATTAGTAACGTATAGGAGTGGAATGTGAGTCCATGCCAGATGACTTAAAAACTGCATTAGAGCGATCTGTCTGCGCGAATGTATAAAAAACTAACTGGGCGAGCACCATGTGCAGTCGCAGGTGCCCTCCGTTCCCACACAACCCTTTCAGTGATGCACCGCACCCCCGCACTCCTCTCACAAAACGTCTAAAAACTGAACTGCCAAGAAAACTACGCTTCGAACAATCATCAAACTTATAACAAGAGAATACAGTTCATTTTAACTTACTCCAACAACAGTTCTTCTGCCTTTTCAATTCTACCCTCATCATTAGTTCCAAATTCTACCTGTTTCGATTATATTTATAGACGGCATCGTGTCATTAGATTTATTGTGCAATCTTCTTATTTTTTGCTCTTCATTTGATATGCGTCTTATAAAATTATATATTTTAAGAAAATCTTGTCTCCTGAATTAGATTTTTCAACAACAAGTCAATGTCTCTTTATTATATTAGAGATAGACAGAAATAATAACGCCTTTTTCTTTTCACCAAACTTATAATTCCCAATTGTGGAAGGGAATTTTTAGGCAGTAGAAATCATACGAACAAGTTAACTGGCGCCCAAAATGAACGCTGTCATATCGGTAATACCATTGAATAGTATAATGCAGGTTTTTGCGGGCTTTGCCACTGTTGAAAGAGTATATACCCTTCTATATATAAAGTCGATAAGGTAAATGTGATAGATGGGGCAGGATGAGTGGACAGACGAAACACAAAAGTATAAGTACGTGGTGTTCTGTTACGTCTTGTTACTTTGCCTATTGACCCGTCCCATACTACAACGGCTTTTACTGTTACTGGCTAGACAGTTAGACAGGTAGAATCTAGCAGCTAGCCTAAGGAGTGCAAATAAACAATAGATAACCTTTTACTATAGCCATATTTGCATCATGAAATTCATATGGAAAGTGTGGTGTTAGAGGCTTTTTAAAAGAACATTATAATTTACTGCGATAATAATTTTTTTCCCGAATAAAGCTGCGACTTCCCGTTATCACAACGATCTTTTATAAATGGAATGTGTTTTGTAGCCAATTAAAGCAAAAGGGACACCGGCTGTTGCGGCCCCGAGCGTCCGCAATAAATCGCAACCCTACACAAGCGTTTCCGTTTTCCTTGCAATGTGAACAAGCCTTTATTCTTCATAGGAATGGTTAATGACTACAAAAATATTATTTTGGCTGGATGATTTTGTTGTTATGAAAGTACTTTTCTTTTTATTTTATGAGCATACATATGTGCTAAAAAGTATTCATATTATTATGTTCAATTGATACAATTTCATGATAAAATCAGTAATATTTAATTAATGTAGCATTGACAAAACGCAGCAGTATACCTACTCTTTGTGTGGCTCGCTTTTCTATCCAATTCGGTCAGTTTAGACAACTACAAAATCCTCCAAATAGTATAGAAGAACTACAGTAAGCTTACCTCTAAAACGCTATTGTGAAAAATGCTCATATCTTAATAAATATCGAATAATTGTTCGCTACCAATATTAACATGTTTCTTCTCTTAATGAAATTAAAATGATCGTAAAGCTGTCAAATTTGCTTTTGATGCAAATTTATTTTTTAACTACATTTAAAAATGGAACGCATTCGGCCATCTTGTCGATGGGCATAGGTCCATTAATTAAGCTTGTATCTATAAAACGATGGAGCGCTTTATAAGCAATTCAAGTTGCGGTGAATTAATTTGATGTGCGTGGACCGAGCCTCGCCCCCATTGGCTGGCTGGCCAAGCTGCGCTGCGCTGCGTGCAGTTGCAGATCATGTCGATATTATATCTACGTTATATTTAGCGGTTTTTACATCTGCCCATGAACGCTACATGTTACACTAACCTAAAAAATAACTAGCAGTGGAAATAAGTTTGCAAAATAAATAAGAATCTCATAATTACGTACTTAGATCAATGTAAGTAATAAATTGTCTGACCGCACTTACTTTTGGTATGTACTGCCCTTAAAAAGACCATCTAGATGGGTTTCATCACCATTCTTTCCTTTGCCCGAATGGGTCCTATATTTACTTCCTATAGTTTGTTAAAAATAGTTTGATTAGAATGAAAGTTGTCACAAAACTGCCAAATTTATAGAAGTGTCTACGTTTGAACTATACATTCGCACACGAAAAATTATATATATCTAGTTTGTTAAGAACAGTCTAACAGTGGTAGAGTCCGCAACAACAACATCTGTTGCGCGAATGGGCCGGCTCGACCGGTGAAATACCACGACCTCACAGAAGACAGGCGTGAAGTAG
>DWTW01000798.1:0-14514 GCA_018246275.1 Papilio slateri | reverse complement strand
CATGTATGATCGAGTGAGCCGAGCCGCTCACCGCGCCGCGCGCCCTCTCCCCCGCGCGGCGCCTCCCCCCCACCGCGCCGCACCCTTTCTCCTCGTGGTTACGAGCGCGGCTACAACGACGACTACTTGCCACCAGTCGAGCCCTACCGCGACCAGCTCGCGCCCTTCCGGGACGCCACCTTCGAACGCCGCTTCCGCCATGAGTCCCTCGAACGCGTCAACAAAGACAAGCCGGACAAGTTCCTCGAGGAGAATAACAGCTACAGGCGGCGGTACGTCCCCGACACCAAACCCTCCAACCGCACCGTAGACCGAGTCGAAGATAGACGTTTCGGCAAACTGCAGCGCGGGGCCAGCGAAGGGAGCCTAAAACTGGCCGACACCTCACCCAAAGACCGTTTCAATGTCGCCAAGGAAAAGTTCATGAATCTAGAGAGGGAGAGATTTAATAGGGAACTGGAACAACATATGGCCATGAGAAGGAGCATGCTGGAAAGGAACAGTCGCTCGACTTCTTCCCCAGAGGAAGAGAGACGGGACGAGCGTCAGGAGCGCCATCGAGAGCTGAGCTCCCGACGAGAACCTGACCGTTCTCATCGGGATATCGAGCGCTCTCACAGGGAGTCGGACCGGCGCAAAGAGGTTGAACGCGTCCGCGATGTAGACACGACGGACATAGGACACAGGGAAATAGAGAGACTGCCACGAGTGGGTCGGAAGCGCGACGACTCTAAGCGGTACGAATACGGCACGGAGGACTACCTGAACAGGGTCGAGTCAAAGCCGGTCAGGGAGGAGTTCGATCGGTACAGAGACAGAAGGGAACTTGACCGGCGTATAGATGAGGACGAGATCATTGAGCCGGTGGTAGACGACCGGCGAAGGGAGTGGACGGACAGACAGCGAGCGTTCAGTCGCTCCCGGTTGTTAGACGAGCAGCGCCAGGCGTATCCCGAAGGAGACAGGGAAAGATACTACGATAGGGAATACAGAGACTTCCGTGAGTTAGCCGACCGGCAGCCGACGAAGTTCCGGCACAGCTATGCGGAGCCGATCCCGCGGGGGCGCCTCGGCACCGTCAGACCCTACTGAAATGCCATAGTAGATCTAGAGATGTACCTAATGATGACTAACATACAGAAATTAAGCTCGGAATTGTTGTTGTTTGTGTACCGTACAACACAAGGTCCGAATTGTTATACATTTTACAACGGGACATGCGCTCCACGCTGTATTCAGTTTGCCATAAAGTGTAAACATGCGAAGAGTTTGTTTTTGACTTGACGTTTTTGAAGTCTTTGATTTTTTACATGTATGTTATATTTTTATTTCGTACCAATTATGAAAAAAGATGAACAAACCTCTTTTGTTATCTGTATGCTAACATAAGACGGTGCAATCGTAGTAAAAGACTTGTCGAACCCTCAATTTCGATCCTTAACGAGTCAAGATGTATTAAATAATATTTTATAGTGTTTAAAGTTTTATGTCGCAACGATTATTCGTAATAATGAAGCGTCATTACTGGTATTTTTCAATGCAATATCCCTGCAGTAATCGATCTTAATTAAAGCACAATCTGTACCCAAAATTAGCAGTATTTTTGTTAGCTCGTGTTATATAATGCTTTACATTCTAATACTCATAGAAGACTCCAAGTCGATGAAATATATATTTGTAAATATAAGTTACGTTACAATTCTGAATAAATAAATAAAATAGGAAATAATTTGTAATATAATAACAGATGTTCTTATTATGATGAGATTAGATACTAACATAATTAATAGATATGTTTAATAAATTGTTATTAATTTAGATATGTTTATGACTTTAAGGAAAATATAATGAATGAGATTTTATGAGATAGTGGATAAGAATAATAATTATATATATGACTTGTTTGTTTTATTTTACTTAAGGATTATACAACAAATGTACCAGTGACAAAATTACGACTACCTTGTATTTGTGGGATGTTAATAAATCATTATTATTCTTGATCCCGACTTTATGTTTATAAATAAAGAAGCACGTCGTGCCGTCGACCACAAAGGGGTAGGCAAAGATTACAGATTTCAGCTCCTAACATCTACGTCTTCACTTCTAGGCGCTTGATCATGATGATCGTCTTCTCTGTATACCACTGTGGTCAGTATAAGTTGATCTAGAACATTCCCCACCATTTATACTCTAACTCGCTCATACCAAAACTTTCATCAGTGGCGCATCTAGGATTGTAATTTGGAGAGAGATGGGGTAGGGGGGCTAGACCCTCCTGAGGGTAGATTTTAGCAAGGTAAAAAGTATAAATTCTGCCTTGAGCCCCCAACCCTGGCCAACTAGCTTTTATTATATTTAGATCCTCACACCAGGGTCTAAGTATATGACCGATAAAGTTGACAATTCAATCTTACTTACCTTAGATTGATATCTGTGTATTTATAAACCTATTCAAAAAGTTAAGAAGTATACATTTCTAAATTTTAATTGACTGACGATACAAATCTGCATACACACACACACACACACACACATTACATATTCGAAATCTAAGTTGGGTAAACTTAGAACGGAAGAATAGTGTAAGCAAAAAAGATATTAAAAAGGTATGCTAAAAATATTAAAGAAACATGAAGAAAATAACTGCCAACAATTGTCCTACGATTTTTGTTACATGCACCCTTGTTATGTATAAAGTTTGGACTTGAATTTTACCCGTGGCTTAAAAACTAGGGCTTATTGATCACTTTCCATGGATTCCTTTTTACAATGGATCCTCGTAATAGATACCTTGCACCCTTTTTATAGACGAATATGTCAAACGAGCAGGCGGTTTACCCGATGTCAAGCAACAACCGTAAGAAACTTCTAGGTTATCAATCTTTAGGTATGACAAAGGAGGTGGGTTTTTTTATAGAAGAAGGTGGCAAACGAACAAGTGGTTCGTGGCACATCTGTTTCTAATGCCCAGGTAACAAAAAAAACTTTGAGGTTCTGGTACGGTAATACCATCTTTGTAAAGATTTTATAATTGAAGTTTTGTAATCAGATTTTATCATTCAACTAAGATTTAATAAAACAAATATAACACACGTAAAGTTCGTTTTATTACCACAATTGGGCATTTTGAGCTCCCGATATTTCGACGCGGTTGTCGCATGTGTCATGATCAAGGGCTGACTGTGTTCTAGTTGGCGTATTTTGCTTACACACACCCGTACCGGTTTTAAATATATATATTTTAAAATGTTCACGTTTTTTACAAACAGAAAATCTAAAATGTCAGCCCGTGACCAACCACTTGCTCGTTTGCCACCTTCCTTAATAAAAAAAAACCCACCCTTCCTTTTCATACCTAAAGATTGGTAACTTAGAAGGGTTTTTGTGGTTGTTGCTTAACATAGGGCAAATCGCCTGCTCGTTTGACATATGTTTTTATAAAAAAGGATGCAAGGTATCTATTACGATGATCCATTGTAAAAAGGCCTAACGTGGTGATCAATAAACCTTAGCTTTTATGCCACGGGTAAATTTAAGTCCAAACTTTTGACTTATCCGGAGTGTATATTTATCAATTTCTAACGTCGAAAAATTTATTGGACAATTGTTAGCAGTTATTTTCTTCGTCTTTATTTAATGTTTTAACATATCTTTTTCTTCACACAATTATTATATATATAGCTTGATCGAATCTAACCAAATCTTACGATGTGATTTTCACTAACTTGTAAACATTCGATAGTCTTGAAAGTTTGCAGTCATATAAAGAACCGATGACATTACATTTTTTTTATATTTTTTCCGTCCTGATCTACTATTAGGATAAGAAAAAATTATTTAATTTATAAATTGAGATAATTCCACCTAGTAATAGTAGAAAATGAAATAACAATAGGAGCTTTACGTAACGGGAATTTTGCGTATTTTTTAGACGCAGTTTAATTGATTATTTTTAAGAGTTTTGATAAAATTTAATTAGATAATTTTGGATTTTATATTGAAGTTTAAGTTTATGTATCAGGACAACTTCCGAAAAATATTTTATGACCATTTATTATAAAAAAAACAATTACCAAATAACTTAATAAGTATAAATTAAATTTATTGATTTAAGAAAATAAAACACTGAATTTATAATTATATATAATTTATTTTACACCATTACACAAGTATGTACAAACCATTGAATATTATTGCACGCTGCAGGAAACTTCGAGTTTTAATGAAAATAAAGTTTTCATTATTATTGCACATTCGATAATACAAGTAAAACGTTATATTAACGCTAAATTAGTAAGAAAACGATTTCTTAAGTGACGAAACGATTTTATAACTGACATAAACCATAGGTTCAACTAACATTGACCCCATAGTTTAGCAGTACCGCATGTTGCAGGTCCCAAATTCGATTCCCATATATATTTAAATATAGAAAAGGATTATCTTTAAAAATCTCACAAATTTTCCTCGCCGGATTGAAGTCGAGTTGTACGAAAATAGTATTATATACTTTCAAAAATCATTCGACTTAAGTAAATCCTAGTAACTGTTATAACATCGTTTCGTCGTCGAATAATAAAAATAAATAAAAGACCATGTAAAAATCGTTATTGAACTTAAACAATACTTGACTCGACATATTGCACCTATGTATAAAGGTTATTTTCGTAAATAAATAACTACATACATGGATTAAATATTTTATAGTACATCTATATACCTAATTGAAATCCTTATTTTTTATAATAAGGTGGTATACGCTTGAGATACTAAAAGGGTAAAAACTATATTTGAGTTCGCAACGCTTCCTCTTCTCAAAATAAATGATATCTTTGCTTAAGATATAAAATATCAATGTCCTTAAGGTTTACTTCAACGTAATACAAATCTCAGAAAAAATAGGCAAAAAGTTACCACGACCTCAAAAGTGAAGGTTACAAATGTTCTCAAAACTCAAATTTTTTTACAACCGTCCAGTCATATATCTATTTTTAACGCAATAAAAAAACTTGGTTACAGATTTAAAATATTTTTGTGTATATCTTTAACCAACCTTACTACAGGTTCTGAAATCCTCTCTGTACTAAATAACAACAGTTTTCAGTTTTTCTTTGACGAATGCGGACGTCAAATGATTATTCCTTTCACAAGTGTCATAACAGATTTGAAATAATGTTAGATAGATATCGTACTAGACATGTCGACTGGACGTAATAATAATTACTTTAATTAACAAAATCGCACAGTATAATTCTGTCATCATTAAAAAAATATGTCATTTGATAATAATTACATGTAATGGAATATTCCAATGGCATCAGCAATCATCATATAAAATGTACTATAGTTTAAAACGATTAAGAATGATTAGTTGTTGTAAACTTAACAAGCTAAAAATAGTGCGTTACCAAAATAACTATTGTGCAAATCAACAACGGAAACTTGCAACATCGGAACTTTACATATTTTGTGAATCAAACCGTAACCTGACAGACGCATACGATTTATTACAGCAAAAATTAAAAATAACTAAACACGCAACATCATATGCAATCGACAGACTTGACTTCTCGATTACACGTTTTGCAAGTATTAAGAATGTTCAAAACGACTTTGAATCACTTCTATTTCTTTAATATTAGTTGATTTATTTAGTGATCACAAATTTGGTGTAAAGGTTAATCATAATCGATTATGTTATTGCAGTGTTCTCCAAGGTACAGTTCTGTAACCACTGTTATTTGCGAAATTTTGAACACAAAATTTTAACCATCGAATTAAAATTATATATTAACTCCCGTTTCACCAGGGCCAACGGATTATTATTATCAAGATTATATCCAAATAAATTGATTTGATATTATTTCTTAATTTACTGACTGGAATTAAAAATAGTTAACGGTTGTAATTTCAATAGTAGTAGAGTACATTTCAACGAGAGGAATTCTAAGAAAATTTAACATTTCAGTTTTACAATATTAATGTAGTGAATCATCATTGACAATCTCAGCTAGTATCATCTACGGCAAATATCCCAACGTGTCTTCAAGACTAGCGTTCCTACTTAGTGGCATGTGATCGAACATCCGAGCTATTTGCGGGGCATTTCGCGGTGGTGTCGGTGGCAAGGGCGGAGGTCTAGACCTTCGCCCCCCGGCTAGAGAGCGAACGTCAGTCCTCTGCGATAAGCGGACGTCTGCAAACAGAGCCGCCATTTCCGCAGACTTCTTAACACTGAGCGCGTCGTGAGACCCAGCACCGGTACTACGAACTGCAAAATAAAAATTGAAATGATGAATATATTTGAATTAATAGTTGATTTTTTTAACTGTTATTTAAGGCATTCAAAATGCAAGTAACTATATTGTAACATCTCTTCTTCATTTACTCATCCACATCATTATCATTGGCTTGTCCACTGGTGAACAGACTTTCCCCAATGCCTTCTACGTCTTATCTACCATACTAGTAACAAATAGCATCACCATAATTCCACCAAAAAACATCAAAACTCATAGTACACTTTTTTATACCCACTGTAATAATTGGTCTATAAGATCGAAGCAACAGGATGAAGAAAATGACACAAGAGTATGAGCAATATAGAGATAGAGCTATTTAGATCTAATGCGGAGAAAATATTCGATTGTTTAATACTCAAGATCATTTATCATACGTATTCGTCACTTGGATTAACTAACTTGGATCTTTTGCAAATGGGAGCATCCGACAACGAGCTTCGCTAGTGCCAGTTGTACCGGCTCCACCGGCGAAATACGACAAGGTCACAAAACAGGAGCCCGAAGTAGTATTCTTTCTACTGGTCTAATGAGTAAGGTCGGCACCTTACTAATTAGACAGACCAGGCATCATTGCCTTTCCATCCCTTCGCCCTTTTCTTTTCCTTGCCCACTTTCCCTCGTTGTGACGAAGAATGCCTCTCAACTCATCACAAAAAAATATTGTTGCGGATGTTGATGGTAACGTGCTCGTACGCCACCTTCCACCATATAATATATAAATATGTCACCGGTGAGCCTCTGCATATTGCGCCTGGCGGTGTCGCGCGGCCGGTTTTGAAGCAGCAGCTCGTAGTCCAGCGCCAGGCTGTCAGAGCTGCGCGCCCGCCGCGCGCGCTCCTCGCGACGGCGGCTCGAGGCCGCGCTAGACCTAGGAATAATACTTTCTTTGTAGATGTATAGTCAAAAATGTCGTATCGAAGAATAAATATTCATATAAACCCCTTTTGTACATAATATATATAAGAAAAGGAGAGACCGACGGTAAAAAACAGTCAATATTAATTAGAAGGAAGAATTACACATCAAGAAAATAGAATCAAGAGAAGAAGAAAAGGGGGTAGAGAAGGAAAAATTAGATTTCCTTATCTACCCCCTTTTTTGAAGGAGACGGGAAAGAGATATTCTTGCTTCAATCGTCTAACGAAATGCAGAAGTATAAGTATCTCTAATTTACCTCCGATATTATTAAAGCCAACTATAAACTACTTATGGACGCTAAAAGGTCGACATGAGGGTCAACAATAACTGGGAATAGAGGTCAATACTTTTCCGAGCTGTCCCATTGAGGCTGCTGTCTGCCCGCTGTAAATTTCTTCGCGTGAGTAACCTAAGTTATTATATGGTGGTAATAACCACAAGCAATAGCACTGCCGGTAACGAGGTCAAATTATTGTACAGATAAGCAAATAACTATGGGAAAGTTGTGATCTTTAATATACGCACAAAATTGTACGCACATTATGCTGCAGTAGCTATATTTAGAATGGAAGGCTTTGGCGAATTAAATATTGTGTTCCCATTTGGTAATTTTTATGTACAAAGAAAAGTATAATAAATAATTCGAAAACCTGAACAAACGTTTCTACTATTTTAATAATGCTACTCTTTTATTTTCTATTACCTTTGTATTTTCTAAAAGAAGTCTTATTTCGATAACGGGAATTTAATTTTATGTATTAATGTATTAGAGACGTGTTTTACTTAGTTTATATCAAACGTAATGCATTGCCCGTGCAAGAAATGTCGCAAGGCGGAGTGGTGGTACTCAATACCTGGCTCTTGTGACTTTATAATCGTAGTCATCGAAGGCGCGCTTCATACGATCCGAATAACTTCTTTGCGTAGAGCTGCGTAGATATTCTAGACTCTGGGAGGTCTGCATAGCACTCCTGCGTGGGCTGGTGCAGTAGCATTTATTGCTGTCCTCGCAACTCTCCGAGTCGCAGGAACAGTAGCTGTAATCACCATCGTACACCTCTCTGAAAATCATAAATCATTTATTAAATATTTCGAAAGCTGTAATACGCAATTAATAAAATTAGCAAATATAAATGCAAATTTATTATTACGTAAAATTTCATTAATGTTTAAATATAAATATATTACAAAATTCAAACATTATGAAAAAGAAATACAAATCGGATTGAAATTTAGAACAGCATTTGAGCCATCGAAGATGAGGGAATCGAACAAAAATAAATGATCGCATGAAAAAGTCTGCAAATAAGTTATATGTGCGAGTAAGATGTTTGTGTTAACACACAGTGGATACTGGTGCCATCAGCCTTCTCAAAAAAGGACAAAAAAACTATAGTTAGACTCAGCATTTCAAAGAATTTCTAATATTTATTTGCTGGTGGTCGTATCTTTTGTAAATCTTCTCAAATATAAAGTAAGGAATTACGCCTTTTAATAAAACTTACTTAAACTGAGATAGATGTAGAGATAGATCTTTATTGGGCTTATTAATTTATAAATATGACAAGGGATGTGATATGTCGTCAAAGACTAACCAAGTACATAGTTCTTAAAAATCAAAAAGAAGAAACACATAGACGGAACTTTTTGGAATCATAATCAAAATAACTACATCATCCGATCATAAGTCTATTGCCTTATATGCATAGGGTCGGGGGACAATGAGATAATTGTGGACACAAAATATAGTTGATAATATAATTCCAGTTAGGGAAAGCTTTGTAAATAATTAAACCTCATCAAAATATACGACACATTAATGAGGGTAGGAAAACTAGTGAAATTATGAATTCATTGTGAACTGTAAGTAATTATAATTCGGTTCAGTTACTCATAAGGCGTCGCGAGGCGTGGACGTCGCATGCTCTGATAATCACCGCGCACATTTCATTTCTACATATCACCAACGTACATGTATATAATGAACCATAAATTTAAAATAAACAAGGTACAAATTCCATTGCAGAAATGGCTAACGATTCAGTAAATGTAATTAAAAGCGCACAATCTCCTCGCCGAGACGCATCTCTGTCAGAGTAAATGAATTGTAAAACGCAGACGGATGAAAGTAGAGAAATGTTATTTAGACTTCATACGAATAATAATTCAAAAAAATATATTGTTGTGATTTCTACTGCTCGCGCTCGGGAGTAAATTAATTGTTTGATTATTTTTATAACGACTCGCATTTGAAATTGAACAGTAAAATTATTATTTCCAGCCTATAATAATTTTATCATTCATTTTTATGTTATTTTAAAAAGATTCAAACTTCGAACGTATATATCCATTACATATATTTAAATTTATGTAATGGATATATACGTATATTTCACTATTAGTAGTCTTTTGATGTTCATTTATTAAACATTAAAAATAATCCTACCCTAAAAAAGTCAAGTACATAGGTAGAATATTAAAACTTCTGCATTTGAGCACGTACAATAACATCGAATGAAAGTTCGTAAGTATTGAAAAAATTAAGTTCGGTTAGTTGTTATAAATATTTCAGCTTTGTTTTGGATCAAGATCGATTGAACGATCATGCAATAATAAAGGAAAGGTCAGGTCAGTATATGAAATATAAAAAAAAACGTTAGGACTTACTTGGAACAGTCTTTACAGCTTTTGCTTATGAGTCTCGTTTTCGATGATTCTTTAGCGATGTCAATTCCCGAACAGTAACATTTTGTTTTGCATTCACCTTTCAATGAACAGTAACAGCGATCGACGCAGCTCTCAGACTCACATTCCGAACAAGATACGTAGCCACTTGAACTGTTCCTGTTTTGACAACCGAGCCGATTACTAAGTGTTAAAAAATCGGAATCTTCAGACGTAGAGGTTCTCTCTCCGGGCCTCGAAACTTTTCCATTCCTTTTTGATACATGAACTACTTTATCTGATCTCTTCCTTTGTCTCATTGTTTGTCTTTTCGGCTGCAACATTGGAGGCGAATCTTTCGGTCGAAACTGTCTTAAGTCATAACTGGACGTCGAGACGGAACTTTCAGAGACCGGTTCCTTGGTGCCTACTTCTAATTCTATCGCGCTAACTTGTTTCTTAGCTTCTTTCCTTCGGGTATCTTTACCAAAAGGTAATCTAAAAACCATTTTTAGGCCACTCGCTCCCTTGCATATTTTTCTTCTTTTGCTTTGGAACGTATTAGAGCGTCTTAAAATCTTTTTCTTCTGCTTTTTCATTATCGCTTTGCTGTGTTGAAATATTTCATCTTTCGTTAATGTTACTGCCAATTTTAACAGAAACTCTTTGTAAATCGGTTTTAAATCGTTAAAGGACATCCCTTCGGGATCTATTATGGCATTAAGTATCTCATCCATAGAATGTAAATTTTCCTGTACTTTAAATTCATTAAACAGTTCATTAAATCCTAATGGTGAGCCACCTCCCTTCTTGCCGTTGTTTCTGTAATTCAAACAAAAAATATGTTGAGACCACAGAGTTGTAGGAATTAAATTTATAATAATCAACCCCCAGTAAATGTAGTTACAAAAAATGTGACTGTTATATTGAATGAGAAGAATGTAGCGGATGCGGTTGCTTGGCACGATTACTGGCATGCAACGTGTCGAAACACTTCGCTAGGCATGCATCGTATGTTCTCGTTATTTTATAATTTGCAGTATTTAATCAAGTGGCAAATGTGTTTTTGTAATATATTTGTATAACATACACATGTGAGATTACTAAAGTGATATGTAATTTGCTGGATATTTAGACAATGGTAGATGGGTAATCTTGTGGCGCGCATCAGAGCGCTCAGCAGTGGACGATCGTTGACTGAAAAGAACTACTACTCATTAAATATTAAAAATACAGTTTTAATAAGTAATTGTCAATAATATAATATATTAATTACCTCATTTTTCTAATAAAAATAAAACACAACAATTTACCATAATCTAACTGCATAATACGTTATTTGCAAGAAATGCGTGAGACATAAAAACTACTATAGTAATGAAAATAGGTACTATGTACTAAAAATAATGAATGATCTTCTATAAATATATTTTAAAGTATAAATAAAGCATTTAATGAAAGTGATAGATTCAGCCAATAGTGGGCTCAATGGGGGATTCCTACATCCACTGCCTCCCACAAATTAATTTACATATCATCAATCCGAAATAATAGTAAGATAAAACATACCTATGTCCTATAGACTTGTAGCGAGTTAGTCCACCGGCATTTAAAAAACTGCCCGAGCGCGGTATGGCTACTTTTGTCAGAATGTCTCCGGATTCACTTAACGACTTTCGTCCACTCTGTGTTCGTCTTAAAGTTTCTTTGGGAGGTTCCGGTGGAGGTTGTTGTGGTTTAGAAGGTATGGGAGGGGGTAAAATAGGTGGCCTTTGTATACTTTTCCTTCTCTCCAATTGTCGGAATAATTCAATCTTCTCTGATACTTGACTTCGTACAGTAGATTCAGTACTGCTGTGTGGTTTTTGTGTAGTATAAATATTGTTGGAACCATTAAATTCTTGCGTAAAAGATTTCTTTTGGTCTTGTGTGTCACTTCCGCTAGCGTCCTGTTTTATTGTATCTAACTTAGCCTTAACTTCTTCGACTGTTATTCGTTTCGATTCAAAGTTTAAAACTGGCTGCGAATGAAACATCGATGATACATTCTCTGATGAAACTGAGTTTCTTTCTAATTTCGGTTTGTCACTAAACGATCCGCTCGCTGAGAACCCATCAGCTCTGTCGCTATCTCCACTTAGGGACGACGTACTTCGCTTTTTCCGTGGAGGCCTGATCGGAGTATCATGATCTAGTACACTACTGGCTATACTCATACAGCTGACGCCGTTACGATTTTTTAATTTATTTGTATCAGAATGACCTTGTCGATTCATGTGTGACATAAGAGATTTGTACAACGTAGCCGCTATAACGATGGCGTCTTCTGACGTTTGACATACAAACCCATGACACTCCAGTTGTTTAGCGGCTCCGATCTTCCTCATCACTACAGCGAAAAGCGGTGAATGCGAATTCTCGTTGTGAGAGAGGATGTATTTTTTGTCCGCCGTATCTAATGTTCTGAATAATGCATGCCGATCGATGTTATCCGGGTCGGTTATGAGAGGCATAAAAGCGTAACTCAAATCATTGTCATCGTCATCAGAGCGTTGTACGACAAATTTTACAGCGGACCACACGGCTATCGTTGGGAATGGATTGAGTTGTTCCAAGTCCCCCTTGTCACCCTTATATCTAACTTTTAAACCACTATTAGATATCTCTAATCTACCTGTTAGCGCTGTCTTATGACGAAAGTTTCTTCTATAGGCGAAGTATAAGTCTTTGAGTGGTGTTTGAAGTCCAGAAAGGCTGGTGACTTTGTTCTGTAAAGGTGTCGAGCCTAGATAATTCACACTAAACACATGAACGCCGATGTTTTCAGTAATTTGCCTGGGCGCGTTGTTCATATCGGTGAATATCTTCGCAATACGGTCCTGCACCGAGCCGTCGATTTTTTTAATCATCCTTTGACAATAATCATCGTCATCTTCGTATATCTGCGCCTGATGGTCGTGTATCAAACTTACCTGTGAACATTTTAAAGACGTATTTTAATATTCAACAGAACTCTACTTATCGATCAGGTTGGTGATATCTATCAGTTTATTGCTTAATTATAGTTAGAGTATGTATGAGTATCATACATATTCTGCATAACAGGCAACAAAATCGTAGATCAACTTGGGTTAACTTCAAAAGACATAGATTTAAGGCCGTTGAATATATATTTCATGAACAAACATCTGCTGAGTAAATATCACGAGCTACCGCCCTATATTAATAATATTTATATTTGTACCTTTCGCAAAGAGGATGAATAAAACACCAAGAGCCTCTTCTTCTAGTTGTAGCTTCCTCTTAACCTCATCGCATAAACTGTTTTTTATCAGTTACCTAATTCCGACGTTGATGTCTCGACATGAAGTGAATACCAAATATTCACTCTACCCCCACTAAATATCAAATTACCTAACCACTGTAAGTCATGATGCACAGATCAATTATTGCAGGTCGCCTTGCTAACCCCCGGAGTTAAACTCATTACCTTGCTATCCCTTCTCACTGCATCCGCAGTGGCCCCGTATCGGGGCAGGCTTGACACCGACCGAGTGTCATCAAAGAGGGCGTCGATCTTTTGCTTGTAGAGTGAGAGGGAGGAGACACTCGGCGCACGCGACCGTCGCGAGTCATCTTCACGGCCGCCCAAGTGAAACCCGCCGTGAGACGAGCCTTCGTTGTCGCACGTCACCATCTGTAAAATATGCGTAATGTTTACGTACCTACAGACAACATACAAACCAAATTGGAAAGGCTAAAAGTGAACTATTATTCACTTGAAATATTGTAATTTAATACTTTCCTAAATAAAGATGTTTTTGATTAACGTTATCTAAATTAATCGGAAGGAAAAAACTGACTTTTCCAGCTTCTTTCAATACATTACTATACGCACAATACACGAGGTATATCTACAACAAATGGATCAAGACTGGCCGTATGTCTAAATGGAGATGGGAACAAATCATTTAGAATTCATTAAATTACTCTAATCTAACACATCACGATAACCTCACAAGGTTGAAGATAAACTTTTCAAATCCAACTTTGCGTAAGAATAAAGTATGGATTTGAAATTACTTTCAGAAACATTACAAGCTCCATTTATATAAATATTTACTTGTTTCTAAAATCGTAATCGTTCACGCGTCTTTTCCGCGATTACTTCGGATATCGTTATATACTTGTGATAGAACCAGTTGCATCACATATGTTACTTGAAACAGTTACGAAACGTCGCAAAAACCCACAGCTGCTAGTGAAAGAATAGTTTCTAACAGATTAACATCTTTTGTTGTGGTTCTTAATCCTACTGTCAAGAGATATTTCAAATATAAAACTAAAATAATCTTTATTGAATTCCGTAATTATACAGGTGATAGCATTAATGCATTTTATACAAGAACATTTAGTTGACTACGAGTTGGTGCGCTTTTTAAGGATTAACAACGCTTTCAATTTTTGATACAACGCTACATGTCCCCTCTTCGTCTTAGGGACCGAACTTTAAAAAATCCTTTTTTCGGGCTCGCCTTTATTAAAAAAGGATAATATGTGTAAAATTTACATTTCTAGGAACAGTTGTTTCGTCTAAGAAAAGATAGATGGATTGCGTGTAGGATGA